>VDFB02018296.1:3623553-3853838 GCA_007258455.2 Sequoia sempervirens | reverse complement strand
TTTACACATACTTGGTTTTTTATTAGGTGAAATATTTTGTACTTTGTGCTTTTTCTTAAGTTATTATTATTTTAGATTGTGTATGCATTACTTGTATTGTACAAGTTTATTAGCCCTTTTTTTCTTACATTTGGTCTAAGAACTTAGTTTTAGCTTTGTTTGAAGGATTAGAGTTTCTTTTTCCTATGATAAATTTTATCCTAAGTGGGAGTTGTGTATATGAAGATTTGTGCATGAACTAGAATGATAAGGAAGTACAAGGATAGAGACCAACAAATTCATTTTTTTTTTTGAGTTATATAAGTTAAAGATAGAGGATCTATTAGTTGATAGAGAATAGTTGATTACTAGATCTAGATCAAAACCTCATGATATTAAAGACAAAGGTTGACTAATCATTAATAGAAAGCTATGGAATTCAATCAAAGTATGTTTTCCAAATTCAATTTTGTTGAATGTATCAAGAGAAGACATTGCAAATATATTATGGGAGAAGTTGGAGACTCTGTATCAAGAAAAGTCTAGCAAACAGTATTCTTTGTAAGAAGTTGTCTTCATTGAGGATGAATTATGATGACCTTGTGGTAGACATGTATAAGCATCTTCAATATTGTGGTAAGTCAATTATATTTTTTTGAAATTAAGGTGGATGATAAAGAGAAAGGTATCACATTGCTCTGTTCTTTTACCTAGCTCCTAGAATAATCGAGTTATGGAAATTACAAGTATTATTTTTAAATTAGCAACCTTGTTATCACAAGAGATAATAGAAAATTCTACTAAGGATTATCAATTGAAGAATGCTTCTAGCATGAGATATCATTCCCAAGAGAGAATAAAAAGAACTCAAGAGACAAGAAGTCAAAGGAAAAGATATTTAAGTCTAGAGATAAATCCAGTGGTCAAGATAAAAGTTAAAAAAACAGCCAGATCTATGGTAAAATAAGAAATTTAACAAGGATTACATATCTAAAAATTAGGAAAGTCATTTGATGATGCCCCTTCTACAAAATCAAATCCCTCCACAAAAGACTTAAATAATTTGTTCTTGGCTATTTCATGCTTACATGAATACCATGATGCATTTTTTATAGACTCAAGCATATCTTTCCATATGAATCTCCATAAGGAGTGGTTTAGTGTTTATAAAAAAATCAATGGACGTGAAGCATTTTTAGGAGACAATATGCCATATAAGATTGCATATCAATGAAGAGTCAAGTTGAGGCTAAAATATTGAAGAATTAAAATCCCTTCTCATATTCTACACATTTTTGGTTTCACTTGAAATATGATTTCAATAAGCAATATGAATGATGTGGGTGTATTGGTCTTTAATAAGGATAATTATAAGATGGTACACCATTGTTCTTTAATTTTTGTAAGAGAAGTCCATCTAGTAATGTTGTTTAGACTTAACATAAAAATTGTAAGTGACAAGTGCAATACCTCTATTGTTCTTACAGTGAACAATATTGTAGACTAAAGACTCCTCCATCTCATGTAGAAAATACTATGTTGTGGTATTGATGATTTGGATATATTGGAGAGAAAGGTCTTCATGTATTAAAAACTAAAGGTATGGATAAAAAAATATTTTATTACCCTTTGAATTTTAATTTTTGTGAGCATTATATTTGGTAATACAACTCATGTGAAGTTTCCTAGTGGTATTACAAGAACAAAAGTGATTTTACATTTAGTTCATAGTAATGTGTTTGGCCTTACAAATTTTCCATCCCAAAGAAAATATGTGTACTATGTTATTTTTATGCATGACTTATATAAAAAGATAAGTGTATTATAATTAAAATAAATATGGAATTTTCAATGCATTTAAAGTTTTGAGGCCCTATTAGAAAATCAAATAGAAAAGAAGTTAATTGTTTTGAGAAGTGACAATGGTGGAGATCATTTCTTAGATATACTTGACTAGTTTCACAAACATGATGTAATATAAAGATAGAAAACTAATCCCTATACATAATAGTATAATGGAGTAGCAGAAAGAAATAACATAACTTTGATGGATAAGGCTAGGAGCATGCTCAATGGTGTAGGTTTAGATAGAAACTTATAAGAAAAATTAGTAACAAATGCTTGTTATCTTAGTAAAATATCACCCACCTCAAATTTGTTGGAGAAGGCTCCAAAAGAAGCATGGAATGGTAATAAACTCTCCCAAGAAAACATCTAAGGGCTTTTAGTTTTGAAGCTTATATGTATATACCCAAAGAGAAACTAACTAAGCTAGATTATAAATTAAGAAAGCTCATATTTAAGAGATATAGTACTAGTGTTAAAGGATATAAACTTTGGAATCTAAAAACATACCAAATGGAATATAGTCATAATATAATTTTAAGAAAAGGTAAGAGGGTTCCAAAATAGGAAATTCAACTAAAAAAGAACTTGAATGAGATCATGCTGACTTAGAAGGAGGTGAGTGTATGTCTGAATTGAAAGAAACTAAATAAGATAAATTATAGAGTGAATTGGAAGAGGAGATTATGGAACTAGAGGATGGTAAACTAGAACCTCTAATTTTGAGAATATTAAATTGAGTAAGGAGAATACCACAAAGGTATATGCTCCCCCTATGCTACATTTCTTTTATCATATTTATCTAATATTGATGAAAACCCCAAGACTTTTAAGACAATTTGATCAAATAAAAATAAATATTGGAAGGAGACTATGAAAAAAAATAGAGTTCTTAGATAAGAGGCCATGCCAATTAAAATAGGTCATGTAAATCTAGCAAATTGTGGCTACATCACAAGAAATATGTTGAGATAATATTATAGAGTTTTAGGATGTGAGAAAGTAAACTTGTGAGTGTACTCTTTTTCTAGTTAAATGGAATTTTCCTACTAAATAGTGTTCAAAGGTAGAAGAATAAATTCCATATGTTAGCATTATTACCAAACTCATGTATGCAATGACATGTAATAGAGTTGAAATTATACATGTAGTGAGAGTTGTAAGTAGATGTGTTAAAAATAGGAAAGAAGCATTAGGACAATGTGAAAATAATTTATAGATATTTGTATGACACCATAGACTATGCAATCTATGAACAAGGAAGATCTAATGTAGATAAAACTTTGAATTTATATAGATTTATGGATTTTGACTAGGTTAGAAATATTCACTATTAAAGATCTACTAGTTGATATCTATTTAGGTTTTTTAGAGAGGTAATAACTTGGATGAGTAAAAAGTAGGAAATGGTTGCATTATCTATGACAAAGACAGAGTACATGGTAGCAATTCATGCATTTAAGGAAGCAATATGGCTATAGAGATTGTGCTCAATTGTTGGTTTGTTATAAAATGTGATAAAGATAGATTGTGATAGTCAAAGTGCAATCTATTTGGCCAAAAATCTTTCTTAGCTTGCTTAGTCAAAGGATATTAGTATACATTATCACTTTTTAAGAGAAATGGTTGAAAGCAAGTAGGTATTACTAGGAAAAAATGATACAAATGAGAATATTGTTGACTCATTAATAAAAGCTGAGTAGTACAAAATTTTCTTGATGTAGAAAATCAATGGACATGGTTTCCCTTAGCAAACGACAGTTCATGAGTGTGACCCTCTATAAAAGGTATTCAACAAGTGAAGAATGTTGGAGATGTGTTTCATACTTTTCATGTTTAATATCTAAATGACACTAATTACTACTATTTGAGTGCTTTATTATGTTTATTATTTTTGTCCATAATCTTAAAGCATTCATGCAAATTTTAGAATGATTCTTTATGTGTCTATTAATATTCACACATTCATAAGACTCCAACATGAATTTTATGGCTCTAGGAAAATTCACCATCAGCAATTCACCGACGGAAAATTCACCGTCAACAATTCACCATGGAAAATTCACCACCACTAGCAATTCACTGCCATGGAAAATTAACTACCAAAAATTCATGCAATTAATTTTTCATGCGGTGAATTGTCATGACATGAATTTTCTTACGGTGAATTGTTGGCAATGAATTTTCCGTGGTGAATTGCTGGCGATGAATTTGCCCTATGCCGAATTTTATTATAATATTATAAAAAATCAAGTTTTATGCATTAATAAACAAGATTATTGTGATATATTTTTTATTCCTCAAATTATTCCTCATGCCTTATAGTTTAAGGGTCATTTTATATAAATAGATTGATTAGGAATAGAGTTTTCTACCTGGCTCATAGATGGGCGGGCATCAGGATCCTTGCGAAGGCAAAGGCTTGCTGCACGAACCATGCAATACAGTTCATAGACGTCATGCGAGTCCATGATAAGAGGATCTACAAGATCATGGTATCTCTTATACTCTAGCAAAGGGCGAGCCTGCAAAAGTAGATAAATCATTTGAAATACCATCAAACAGAATTCAAACTCAATTGGAGTTGGGAAATGGAGTTTGAATGATAAAGGATAATTGTGGTTTACCCATGCAATAAGGCTTTGTCCTGGACATGTCCTGTCAAGGGGATTACGACCTGTAATAAGCTCCAATAACACCATGCCAAAGGAATATACGTCTGTCTTTGTAGACACCTTTCCACTTTCAGCATACTCTGGAGCCAAATATCTGCACAATGCCCATCATAAGTAGAATATATATGTGAACTGTAATTTTTGAGAGCTATTAATTGTGGGTTGTTAAGAGCTATAGATATAGATGTTACCCAAAAGTTCCAACAACTCTAGTTTTGTTATCCACCTCACAAGTCTTTTGTGATGTTGCAAGTCCAAATATCTGATTTACCAACAGTGTCAGCTGACATGTATAATTTTTTTTAAAGAAAAAATTGTAGCTTTACATTGTGTATGTATATGGCATTACAATTGTTAAATGAAATGTGAATAATAATTTAAGTACGAATAAAGAAAGTTATAAGGTGGATAAGAAAGAAAAACAAAGAAAAAATTATCAAATAATGTCCAATATAGCCACAACCCAATGCCAAAATAATAAAGAGTGCAAGATAAAACAAAAGATAAGTTAAAGATCTTATATAGAGCACTGCAATAGGAGGCAATGCAAAATTGTCCAAGGTTTTTGTCTTCACCATCCCTACAACATCAATAGGTCATCTTTGGATTGCATATCTATAATTGTATTTAATTCATGATACACATGCTTGTATGGAATATAAGTGAAGCATTCAACCAACTATTTAACATTATATAAGTGAACTTGAAGCCTTCAACCAAAAATCAAAGAGCCTCTCCTTACTCGTATCCTTTCCATGTTGTGTTCTTAAGCAATCCTAAGTAGTGGTTTAAGAGCATGCAATTCAACATAGTTACTAGACCCATGCCTTGTCCAACTTTATAACTTGTAGACAATATTTTTCATTGAGTTAAAGAACACCTCTAATATCACAAAACCTAGGCAATCTTTGACATGCCTCATCAAAATAACCCCATGGAAAAGTTTTATCAACCTTCACCTCAATGAGCATCTTGATAATTTTTATTGTAGGAGCCTTTTTCAAGTCTTCAAAAGAAAAACTGATTTGTATCTAGAGGACTTTAAAAAGGAATAATATGTTTATCATCAAAAATATTTTTGTTCTTAGTCAACAATTTCCCACATCCATCCACAAAAAGTAGAGCCCTACATCTTTTCAATTCTCTAATATCAAACTATAGATTCAAATAATCAGCAAGAGAGTTCCCCTACCAAGAGCTAGGATGCCCAAAGAGGATTTCTAACTTTCCCATATGGATGGGGTTTTAAAAATATTTTCTCTAACAGATTCACTATCAAAGAGAGTTTGTAGAAAATGGTCATTGTTAAAAAATATA
This sequence comes from Sequoia sempervirens, assembly GCA_007258455.2. Taxonomy (NCBI): domain Eukaryota; kingdom Viridiplantae; phylum Streptophyta; class Pinopsida; order Cupressales; family Cupressaceae; genus Sequoia; species Sequoia sempervirens. The sequence continues at coordinate 3,848,022 of VDFB02018296.1, read as the reverse complement.
TCAACCCTCTATCCATTTTTGAATGGATAAGTTTTCCTATTAAAAGTATTAACAATGTTTGTACATTATATGGAAGGCCATGGTCCAATATTTTCCAGTTGTTGGTAATTGGTTGGTTTACAAAATAAAAAATGGCGGTAATCTAAGAATTAGGTTCGATCCATGGGTTGGGAGTGGGAAATATTATAGAATTCTAATATTAGCTACATCATATAGGATATATCATGTTGTCTCATTTTTTGGACCATATTTCTACCTCTATTTGACAACAAGGGTGATTGAGGGCTCATTATTTAGGTGTTGTTGATCATAAATGTGAGTTGTGGAATGACATCATCCATAAATAAAAGATGAGTAAAATATAAAGTGTTGGCCACTTTAAGCTCTTTATTAGCCCTAGTACACGTAGATTACTTTAGAGTTCTACTTAGTTTACAACCAATTTATAAAGAAAAAGGGTGATAAAAGATAGATCTATTAGGCTCCCTATCAGTCTTGAAGAATTTGGAAGCCATGCCATTGATAAGAATACAAAAAGAAATTGAAGAAACACACCCCATGATACAATTCATAGATTATATGTTAAAACCAATATATAAGCATAAGTCTAAAATACAACCAACTAACCTTCTCATATACCTTGGATAGATCTAGTTGTGTCTCAAATACAAAAAATTTCTTATATTTGCTAGAATGTAACCCAAGTCTTGAGTCACACCAATAGCATCATGAGTTGTCTCCCATTTAGAAAACCAAATTGTTTGCATGACATGTGATATAAAAAAAACTTGATCCTTTGTACAATTATCTGAGTAATGAATTTACATAAGTAGTTACATAAGGAGATAGGTCAAAAATCATCAGATGATTCTAAGTGATCCTTTTTGGTATCAAAGCAATAAAACAAGATAAGGATTCTCCCATCAAAAAATAAATATTTGAAGTGATAAAATTAATAAATGTTTTCCAACAAAAAGGCAACCATTGGCTTCCAAGCCTCATTTCCAAACACAAAAAAAATCTTAAACAACCATCATCCCTAGCTCAATGTGAAGGTAAAAGTGATGCAACTATCTAAGGAAAGTAAATCTAAACTAGAGAATAACCAACATAAGACATGCATAAATTACTACTTAGCATTAAAATAAATAGACAAAATAATTGTATTTGTAAATGAAAGAGACAATAGGACATACTTGTAATGATAAAATCTTGTGTATATTGTAGCTAAAATATGATCTCCAAAATTAGATTGAATTATTTTAATGTTGTTTATAAATAAAATACTCAATTAAGCTACTATTGACGCCAAAATTTGACGAGGTAACAGTACCTTTATGGGAAACTCAGTTCAAGCGGGACCCCTTTGCGCCAAACTGAGTGACCTCCGGATTTTAAAGAAGCCGGCTTCTTCTATATAATGGTTTTGGAAAGGGAAAAGGAAGCAGATATAATAAAGAAACACTAATCTAAGGCGATGCACCAAAGCTTTCTGATAGGCACGATAAATCATAGACTCAAGGGCCTGAATGTTATTGATATGTTCCAAAACACCGGAAGTTCAAAGCAATAGCATAAACAGTTCATTCAATTGACATAAAACAGTATCGCATACATTCTTACTGCTAAGAAGAGTCATTAAGACATGATTTAGACCAGCAAGTTTGCATTCAATATATAGAAGTCTCCTCAAATGAAATGCTTAAGAAAATAAAAAGCACAGTTCACAGTTTAATCAAGACATAAAAAGCAGAAAGGCCGAACAATAGGCACAGTCTGAAAGTATCTTGCAAATAAACATGCAAAAGAGGCCTGGCGTCTCTTGCTAAAACCAGTATTCTTCCTGTCAAAAATCTTGGACCATTGTCCCTCAACAGAGGGAGTATATATAGCCGGAGAGCAAAATCCCACCGCCTGGAGAGTTGTAACAGAAAGATTCCACAATCTCCCGTAATGATGCCCGAATAAGAATATTCCCAATGCCGTTATGAGAGCAGCCAATCTGGGTACAACATCCACTTGGTCAGTTACAGGCGTGCCCTTTGAAATGATGGCAGTGGTCCCAACCAGGCTTCGAAACGACGAGTGTCGTCCACCGCCTTAGAGAACCATGGCGAGCAGCAGTCAATGACACCATCCCGCTCGGCCATCTCACAGCTTGCTTTGATAATCGATGTAAGGCACGTGGCAGCAAACTGCGGCCCGAATGAAAACTCTTTCTCCATTGACCGGGAGCTTGCGGAGAAGTGACACGTGTTCAGGGGACGGAGGCTACTTTGAAAACGGGGAAAGGCCGCATGAAAAGGGGGCGAAAGACGCGTGGCCACGTTTTGCAACCCGTGGTGCTCTCGTCCCTTTGTTGTTTTAAAAGCCGCGAACCGCTGACACGTGAGCGAGGGTGGGCCCTGCCAGGAAATAAAGAAGGCCAATAGAAATCCTTCGCAGCCCGCCGCAGCATACTCTACTCTTGCTAGGGAAAGATTGCGATACACCGCCACGTACAAAGATGTGGGCCCCGCTTCGCAACCCGTAGGAAACATAAAGCAATCAGAAAATGAAGAACCCCGCAGGCAAGACACGTGGGCGCCTAGCGCAGCCTTTCAGGAGCCGAACGGGGAGCCGCTTGCCGAAGTTGCGAAGCAAGGAATGCACAACGGGGGAGATCAAAACCTGCCGGGAAGCCGAAAAAGACACGGAGACGCGCAGGCCAGCGCACGAATATATGCAAAAAAGGGAACCCGAAGGGAGCTGCTTGGAATATTATTTCAACAGCTTTTGGCGACTAACAGGGGCGTTTCGGATAAGGAACGGAGAACCCAAAAACTCTCTGGTTCTACAGACCAGAGCCTTCCTTTCTAGGGAAAATGGAGTTAGAGCTTTGAAAGTGCAGCCTGCAAAGGCACCCATTCAATTTCGGATGGCTTTGCCATGCTGCGCAAATTCTCTTGGGCTCCTCGGAGATCAATAGCTTCCTTATGAGGCAGCACTTCTGGCAGGCCAGCGCCTGCTTCTATGTGGAACAGCAGCTGAGAGAGTGGATGAATGATTGCCTCTATATCTACTGCCGTTGGGGGGCTGCCGAGTTCCTTGAATGCTTCCGGATCGTTCTCTTTCTGCTCAATGATCTCGGTAATCTGCGCAGCCGTGGCGATAGTGCCATCCTCAAGAAATGGGGACGACAATCCCAACCTGCCTAACTCAGAGAAACTCCCTCGAATGCCATCCAGCGCTTTGTTTAGAAAAACCGCTGCTGCCTTAGTACGCTGGAAAGCAGAGTGGCAATGAATGAACCTATTTGCCATTTGAGCTGCGGTGTCCCTATCTTCAATACTTGCCCCGGCGAGAATCTCGTCTGAGACCAAGTATAGCTTATTTAACAAGTCCCTCGCCTCGGGAACCTTTTCCAGGATGAAACGTGGGAACTGTTCCATTGTGTCATGGGCCTCCTGATTGAGTTTTAACGCCCTGTCGATGAACCGGAGGGTAGGCTGCAGATTTAGGCAGAAGGATTTGATTTTCTCCCAGTGAGAAATGTACAATTGCCTGACCAGTGGGATGATATCCGGTTGGGCAGGGGCTGGTAGCAGGGAGGCCTTAAGCGAAGAAATCTCTATGTCTCGTGAAATGAGGGCCTCGGCAAATTCTTCCTTCTTCTTCTTCTCAGAAGCCAACTGTGCTTCATAGCTGTTCATTTGTTTGTGCCAATTCTATTCAGCTCGAGAGTGGTTAGCCGATTGCTCTTCTAATGAAGCTTTCGCCTATCGGAGCTCATCTTCTAGCTTGGTCTTCGTTTCTCGGAGCTCCTCCTCCAGTTTAGTCTTCAAATCTTTGAATTCGGCCTCTTTTTCCTATATCTTTTGCTGATGCTGCTCTTGTAGGCGTTCCATTTCTTCGCCTTTCTCGGCCAGCTTCTGACTGAACTCAAGGCGGAAGCGTTCAAGCTCTTCCTCCATCGATTGTAAGCTCTGTTGCGCCACTTGGTTTTGATTCTGCAATTCTTTTAATACGGCTGGGTCGGCTACTCGGGTCTTTGCAATTTTGCCTTGAAGCCTGCTTCTCTCATTCTCTGCTGTTAGCGCCCTTTCTGTCATTTGGGCGATATCCGCCTCTAAGGATTTCTCCTTTGCCTCTAGAAAATTCACCCTGTCCTTGGCTGCCTTGAGCTGCTCATCCTTCTTTTTCAGCTGGCGACCAGTCTTTAGGAAATCGGAAGTGACCACCCGTTGTGTCTCCTCCATGATTTCGACTTTATCTTGTGGCCGGGCCATCTTCATGTCCAGTCCGACAGCATAAATATCATAGTCCTCTGGTTGCATTTCTCCCTGAGGCTTGTTTATCCATGGGTACATAGTTGCAAACTTTAATTCTTGGCGGGCCTCGTCATACGAAGCCTGTACTCTCGGTTCGACGGGGGCATTGTCATCCTTTGCCCTTCGTTGCCTCATTCTATTTGCGCGCGCTTCCTTCCCACAATCTATCTGTGCAATGAATTCAGCTGGTGATGAAACCAGCCCACCTGCGAAGGGAACACCGAAAGGTAGGGCATAGGGATAGGTAACTTTCATAGGCGCCCGCATTTGTTTCTTCTGGAGGGTGACGGTTTGCGGAGAAAAGTGTGGCACGTTCCATAGCTTAGCCTGGGGGTTTTCAGCCTGGCTGGATAATTGCAACGGCTGAACCGGAGATTCAGTCGTAAGGCCTGTTGGCCGAGTAAAAAGAGTCGCTGCCTGGGGCTCGGTTTGCTGTGGTGGGAAGGGATCTGTAAGCATCTCGGAAAAAGAGTGGGGGCCGATGGGAGGAATATCTTCGGATAGCGAGGTGAGGAAAGTCTGGGCGGCAGCAGTAGGCGTTAGCATGCCCGGAGGGGTGATTATAAACGGTTGGGTTTGCGAATATTGGGCAAATCCCCCAGGAATAAGATGGGCTAGAAACAGAGGGTGGAGGGCTCGGACGAATGGCAGGAGTTTCCAATTGAGCAGGGGCGGACGTGAAAGAATGAGATGCAAGAGAGGAAGGAGCGAAATGTACCTGCTGACTGGTCGGCGGTGGCATTTGGATCGTCTGGGACTCGACCGCAACCTCTGGCATTTGACTAGCAGCGGGTGTTTCCCCTTCGGCCGGTTCATGTGAAACTGTCCCAATAACACTTTCCGTGCGTTGTCTTTTCGCGGGGGGACACTCACTAACCTCGGCAGTCGGATCTTTCTGCTGGGGCACTAACCTGACCGGTTTAGCGGCCCATGTGCGCGTAAGTGAGCTCCTTGATATGTTAAAGCGCACATTAGTGCCGACATAGGCGGGATGCTCGGGGGCATCACCTTCCTGCGAAGATATCGCCCTCTCTTCCTCCTGCTCATCGGAACCTTCCGCTTCGCTCTTGTTAGCGCTGGAGGTCGGGCTGGGATGGCCTTCATCCCAGTGTCTTTCGAATTCCTGGTCGTCCTTCAATTTATTATAAGGAGCCTTCAACTGCCCTGTTTCTTGGCGGTATATCCAGAAAGCTTTTATTTTTTCATCGCTCCATTCCTCGTCCACTTTCAACTTGTTAAGCATGCTGCGCTCTATCGGAAAGTTGTCCCTGGCCACGGCCACTGGAAAGTAGAACTTGTGCCATGGGCCTCTGGTATCCGGCGTAGGGATTTGTGCCAATTCAACCAGATCTTCATCTTTATCAGTCCGGTTATTACGCCGCTTCTCCCAGTATGGTCGGGAAACATGTGTAACTCTCATATGCGGCTCAGGTAGGTCATTGAAAGGGTTGTAATCCCACTTATCATTTACTAATACTAGCCCTAGGTGTGCCAGCTTGTCCCCTAGCAGCTGATGCGATCGCTTTTTGACAAGCGTTATTGACTTGAAGCTCTTCGGGCAACTGAAGAATCCCTTCTTTTTGACCCTTTTGCTGCTACAAAACATGAAATCAATGGCGCATACCTGCCGGTAAACCTCCAGCGCGAGCACTCTATCGGTGATGCAAGCCGGGAGCAGGAAAGGCTTGTCAATAAAGCCCCTCATTCGAAGGATCGTGAAATCCTTGCCCAGGAACCAGTCGCAAGCGGGGATGTAGCTTTGCAGAAATCCAGTCTGCTCAGTGTTAAGCCGGACGATATCACCCTCTCCGATCAAATCATTCAGGACCGGGGCTATGAAATAGTCCGCGAAGGCATAGTAGTCATATGTTGCGGAAAGGTAGGGTGTCCATGTAGATACCGGCTTTCTTTTATTCTGCTCGTCAAAAATTGATAGTGGGAAAAATCGGGCGAAGAAATCCGGATTCTGATGCAGGAACATGTGGACCAGGTAGGAAAGAAACCTAAATTTCTTCTCCGCCTGATAATTCTCTATTTGCTGTATCATTTCCTCGACCATGAACTCGGCAAAATCATACCAGAAAAGTTCATGCTGCCTGCGAAACTGTATTGCAGGGCCCAGCTGAAAAGCCTCGATCTTTTCATCGGAATCACGGCCGCAAACAAATGCCAGCATGGATATGGGGTCCTGGAGGTCATCGCGGAATGAACCGCGCAACAATGGGATGCTCGGTGCCTTAGCGGACACGATACCCTTCTTATTAGTCTCCTCTAATAGGAAATCGGAGCCGGTTTTCATCCTTTTCCATATCCTTTCCCCTTTGCTTGGGCGGAAATATTCGATTTTCTCCTTTCTTTTCCTGGGGTCAGGAATGCATAACATATGCCAGATGGCTTCCGGGCCGATATGAACCCTTAAATTGCGACCCTCAATGCAGTGGGTCTTTGGATTATAGCGTTGAACAGCTGCGTCGACTACCTCCGGGCAATAGTGCACGAATGGGACCATGTATTGTGGCAAACCGCTATACCAGACTCTACTTGCCGTTGCCTTCTCCGCCGCTGGTGCTGATAACCTTGCGCAAGCCGCCTCTCTAAGAGACTTAGGGTTCCTAGCAAGCTTTGGATCGTAGATATTAGCCCACTTTTCTCCAACCTTTTTAGGGTTATTCCACTCTTTGGGCTTCTCTAGCTCCTCTGTGTTGGGTCTCCTCACCTTCTGGGGTATACCAGGAGTGGCATACGCTACATCATCGTACACGTAAACCTCGGCCGAAGAACGAATAGCCGAATACAGTTCCTGGCTAATCCCTTCCTCTGCTGGCTGAGCTGAAGATTCCGCCATCTTTCTTCGCGGCAGAACTTGAAGGTTCGCTGGCCTTTGAATACGCTTGCACTGGAAATACAGACAGAAAACACTTCGCGCACTCCTTAGCTTTTTGGAAAAAGACTTAGGGACAATAAGCGTTATCATGCAATAATAGCAACTTTCCTCAAGGTGGTAGGCGAGCGCGAGCCCTTGCATTTAATTCGGCATGTACCGTTAACTCCACAACTCGTGCAAGATGAGCTGATTGCTTTTTCCGAGGTGGCTGGATTTCATCATTGCTTTTAGAATATCGTGTGATACGCCCTGATTTCCTTGGAAATTGAGCTTGCAACTGGCCTCCTTGCGTTGTGTTAGCATGTACCGGTAATTAATATCCCAGGCCGGAATGATTACGCCAAGCAAACGATCACCGCCTGAAAGAGATACGAATATCGCCTCGGGCTCTGGGATGCGCTTGAGATTTGACACCATAGCATACGGCCATACATCCCTTCATCAGCAAGTGCCACCCTTTTAAAGCTCAATTAATTAACTTGATTTAATTAAGCATGCCTTGAGCCGTGCTACCATGCGTGTGCCAGCCCAAAACGTGAACAAACGCAGACTCGGCCCTCGAGATTGTAGCCAATATACATCACGTTGCTTACGGCGGACTGGCATATGTCTTGTCAATTTTCTATAAATAGGCCAGTAGATAGCAAACATACACACTTTGCGTCGAGAAGTGATAGGCAAGTAGAATATTGCTAAGCGAGTCTTTTCATAGGTTAGGTAGTAAGCAGCTTTCGGCATACTTAGCAGATTTAGGAATAGTCCTAGGAGAGATGGATACTCCCATTCGCCTGACCTCCTTCAAATCACAAACAACATTTGTAGGTGAAATCTCCACCAGGAGGCTTAAGAGAATGACGAAGAACAAGCACTCGCTGGTTTTAGTAGCCATTAAGTGGGTTCTCGGCAAAGACTGTGTGGAGTATGAAGATAAGCATCGGGTGAACACCGATGTGTGCTCACACTTTGTGGCATCTATGCTGGACATTTGTGTCCCTCGGCCGCTTGTATTGAAGCTAGTCAAAGAAATCTTCCCGAAGAAGTACCTGAACGGGCTTGGCGAGGTTGTCACACACGCTGCGTATGGAATCGGCCTGCCATCAGCCAGCGACCTACGTCGCTATATTGAAGAAGAAGCTGTCGTGGCTTGGCTACCATTCCTTAGCGGATTCCGCCTGCAGACCCGTGGTCAGCATCAGCAAAGGGTTACCCAGGCTCTTCACTTCCTGTTCAGAAGCTACAACGTGATACCATTCTACGACGTAGAGTGGTATACTGACTTCAGGGACCTGGTGTACCCACCGCCGACGACAGCCGCGCTTCATGATGCTGCCAGTGCCGCCGAGGAACCTGTTGATGAGGAGGAAGCGGACGCTGTCTTGAATGCGTCGGTTGCTGCTAGCCACTCCTGCGGATAAATGGTCCCCTTGCCTTGGTGTTCGTTGATGTAACCCCTTTGCTCCGTATCAGCCTGATAAAAGGCCAACGTATATATATATGCTCTTATACTTTGTATATTTGAAAATCGGCATTCATGCCATTTTGTAACTCAGAAACATGTATATAAAAATATACGTCTCTTTTTGTTGTGAAATTTTATGCTCCTGTTTGCTTCTGCGTACAATTTTTTCTGGGTTTGCCAATTTTGTATGTTTTGTCTCTGTTTATGAGCATACTTTTGTGTTTTAAGAACTCCGGTGCTTTACCCACTAACAATGATAAGCGAATACATAACAAGTCAATTGGTCTTAGCAAAAGGATAGGCCAAAAACAGGAAAGGAAAAAGAAAAAGCGTTATTTACAACTGTACAGGGTAGGGCTTGACGCTTAATGGAACAATTTAAGGTGAATCCCATTAACCGGGATTCCTAGGGGCTCCTGTTCCATATTTTCCAGCTCGAAGGCATTGTGTTGCATGCACCGAATGATCTTGAAGGGTCCTTCCCATAGGCTATCAAACTTACCATGCTGACCTGGCTTCGCAGCCCTGCTGTCGTATTTTAGCACTAAATCTCCACTTTTTAGGCCTTGGTCGGAAGCCTTTTTGTCAAACCACCGTTTGACCACCTGTTGACGGCCAGTCATGGCCTTTAGGGAATTCTCCCTTTTTTCTTGTACTTCTAATAGTTCGGCAAGCCGAACTTCCATGGCGTCATTCTGTTCTATCTCAAGAGATTTCAACAACTGTATCGCCGGAATTTCCATAGAGATAGGTAGCAGCGCTTCTTTCCCATATACTAGCTCATAGGGCGAAGTCTTGAGGACTTGTTTAGGAGTTATGCGGTTGGCCCAGAGTGCTTTTCGGAGGTTTTTGTGCCATTCCCTTTGGTGTTCTGAGCCCACTTTTTTGAGGAGTCGGACTAAACTCTTGTTTGTTGACTCGGCTAGGCCATTTCCCTGTGGATAATAGTTTGAAGATGTTTTAAGGAATATGTCATTTTTCAATGCAAAGTGACATACCTTTGTGCCTACAAATGCCCTAGCATTGTCCGAAATGATCGTCTTCGGAGGGCCGAACCTCGTCACCAGAGCCTCGAGGAAGTCCACAATCTCTACCTCCGTTGCCTCTTTAAGGGGAACAGCTTCAGCCCACCTTGTGAAGTAGTCTGTAGCTGTTAAAATCCATTTATGTCCGGAACTGGAAACCGGGTTGATCATTCCGATAAAGTCCAAGCCCCATTGCGCAAATGGTTCATCCGCCACGATAGGTTTCAGGGGCATCGCTGAATTCTTCCTTCTGTCGGAGAATAACTGACATTTTTTGCAAGTCTTTACCAGAGAGTAGGAATCATTGAAAAGTGTGGGCCAGTAATATCCAGCCCGTAGGACTTTGATGGCTGTAGTTTTAGCGGAGAAATGTCCACCTTCGTCGCTATTGTGAAATGCGTCGAGGATCTTCTGCGCCTCCCCTGAAGTAACACATCGTAGGAGCACACCATTAAAATTCCTTTTGAAAAGGACTCCTTCTATCAGCGTGTATCCGCAATTCTGGAGCCGGTAATACCTTCTTTTCTGGGATGAGAGGCCTGGCGGGTACTTTCCGGTTCGCATGAAGTTCATTCTATCTTTCAGCCAATCGTCCTCCAATCCCGATCCGTTTATCAGGACAAGTTCTGACTGTTCCTCTTTAGCAGGCATCTCCACTTCCTGTGTCATATACTCACACAGACCTCTGCCTTTAATAGTCCTGGTGGGCCTGACCTCAATGTCATATTCCAGGATCTTGGTGATCCAATTAGCCCTTTTTTCTGTGATTTCTCCCTCCATGATGTATTCCCGCACACTAGAATGTGCGACATATACCAGGACTTTGCTACAGGAAATTAGATGGCGGAACTTTTTAAGCCCCTTTACTATTGCGAAAGCCTGTCTTTCAACGAAGTTATAATTCACTTCATATTCCTTTAAGGTTCGGGAATAGAAAGCAACTGGATGCTCTCCCTTTCCTTCTCTATCTTTTTGAGTCAGAACAGTAGCGATACTAGACTTGCTACTGAAAGCATACATTATAAAATCTTTATGTTGATCTGGATTGATCAACACTGGGGCTGATGAGATTGCTTCCTTGACCTTCTCAAATGCCTCCCTCGCCTCCGTTGTCCACTTGAAAATTTGATCCTTTTTCAGCATTAGGGTGATCGGCCTAATTATTCCCGCAAAATCGGAAATAAATTTACTGACGAAATTTACTTTGCCCAGAAAAGACTGGACACCTTTCTTATTCACCGGGAGAGGAAGCTCCTTTATAGCCTTTACTCGTTCTGGGTCAATTGAAATACCTTCCTTCGACACAACATGTCCTAACAGCTTACCCTGAGGTACTCCGAACACACATTTCCTCGGGTTTAAGGAAATCCCGAACTCTTGGCACTTTTGAAACACCAACTCCAAATGATCGAAATGATCATCTTTAGATTTGGAGAACACAGTAAGATCATCCAAATAGATTAGGATAATCTTATTGATCAGCTCGCTAAATGCGACGTCCATAGCTCTCTGGAAGGTTGCCCCTGCATTAGATAAACCAAAAGGCATTTTAGCATATGCAAACGTCCCCCACTTGGTGGTGAACGTAGTCTTGTGCTGATCTTCCTCTCTTACTCGAATCTGGTTATAGCCAGAGAAGCCATCCAGTAGAGAGAACATTTCCGATCCCGCGACAGTTTGGAGGATCGACTCCATAGAAGGCAAGGGATAGTGGTCCTTCAGAGATGCTTTATTTAGGTCTCAGAAATCTACGCATAAGCGTATATCACCATTCTTCTTTCGGACTGGTACCAGATTTGATACCCAAGTACTATGTTTAATTGGGAAGACAATACGCGACTCAATGAGCTTGGTTAGCTCTTGTGCCATCAAGGCTTCAACTTTAGGGTTGACCGGCCGCTGTTTCTGTCGGATTGGCTTCGCACCTTCTGTTAGCTCAATAGTATGTTGAATGATACCAGGATCATAACCTTCCAGATCATCGTAGGACCAGGCCACTACTCCATATTTCTCACAGAAATTGATAAGCCTTTCTCTATCTTGCTGTGAGACATCTTTTCCGACCCGAAGGTTCCTGTCATCGGAAACCCGAAGATTCTCATAATCACCTTTTTCCGCCACGAACTTCCGCTTATCATTTCGGGCGTCACTACAATCGAAAAAAATTTCGAGAGTAACCAATCCTTTCGGAAGCTTATTTGATTTCAGCTGCATAATTTGTCCCTCGTAGGCCTCAGCGATCTTTGGTTGGAGTTGATCGGCAAATTCCCCTGAGTGTTGAATAAACGAGGTGATGTGTTCATCACTCTCAAAGACTTTCCAACTTTGGTCATTATCGGGTATTGCTGGTCTAACCAGCACTCGTACTGAATATTTGTTCTGAAGCAAGTCGGAGACAGGATCAAACTGAGCACCTATTACTGCCATGCGGTCTGCATCGCCATTCTGCACTCGGGGAATGGTCAGGATGTTGAAAGCTTCAAAACTTTCTATAAGGTCCCAGATTCGATGCCGATAGGATCTCATGCGGATGTTCTTTGCTGCTGAGACTCCTCGGACCTGATTAACTACCAGTTCTGAATCTCCGAATACAATCAACTGCTTGATACCCATTCGTTCCGCTAGGCTTAGGCCTTGGACTAGACCCTCATATTCAGCCTCATTATTTGAACAAGCAAATTGGAATCGGAAGGCCCTCAGCAACTTTTCATTCTGTGGGGATATTAGACATATCCCTGCTCCAGCTCCAACTTTGCTCCTTGCTCCGTCAAAATATAATGTCCACAGCTCACTTGCTTGGTCATCGTCGGGCTCTTTGACGACCTTCGGAAGAACTTGGTCTTCGTCATAGATCACATATGTGCCTAAACCGGTAGCATGATAATTTCCGAAGGGATCATTATTTATATGTTCACTCAACAGAGCATCTTCGCTATCACTTCGGTCTCCGTTGACCTTCTCCTCCTCCAGCAGTTCACATTGTACATGTCTTGCTTGGTGATGGAGGTATGTGCGGCTTCAAAGTTAATCAGGGCCTCGTTTGCCACATGTTCGGAATGCAGAGCCTCCGATTCTATCTTCATCTTTGCGCCATGTTTGGTCCTAAGTATTAGATGTGACCAATCTAAAGACAAATAGCCGCCCACCTTTGAAGTAAACTCTCGAGAAAGGCAAAGACCAAACATTGGCGGAACATCTATGATCACTGTATCTTGCGGGACCGTGATACTCGGGCAGGCAAATAGAGTCAACGGAAGTGCTTTGATGACACCCACAGTATCAACCTTATTTCCATCTAGCTGCATCACCCCTTTCTTCATAGGTTCGTAGCTGAGTCCCAAGGCTTCGGCTATTAGTTTTGGCATAACCGTGGTACTAGCGCCAGAATCAATCATAGCGTTGTGTAATAGTTTCTCCCCTATAATGAGAGTCAAGAAGAAGGGTTGAGGTTTTGGCCTACCTCCGCCTTCCGCATGGGATTCCATCGCTTTGTTTGCGAAAACCTTAGTTGGTGGCATTTGATAAACCGCCTCGGTACTGGCCAAAGGCTCGGTTAGTGCTGGGTCCATCTGTTGCTGAAGCGCTTTTTGGAGTATGGTCTTCTGCTCCGGGATAGCTAGAATGTCCCATAAAGACATATTAGCAGGTGATTTCTTCAACTGCTCCACCACATTAAGAGGTGAGGAGCTCGGAGATTTCTGCTCCTTGGCTTTTGTTATAATAATTTCCTTCCGCCGTTGAGGAGACAAGGATTCGGTCGGCCCACCAGGAATTTGATCTGAAACGTCTTTGCATTGCGGACTGTCCGAAAGTGAAACCACGGCCTCACCGGTGAATCTTCTCTTGGAGCGTGTATTATAGTCAGACTTTACCCGCGGCGTTTCGGCAGTGGACGTGTCATTTGCAAACACCATTTCCTCGTCTTCCATCCATGAGAAGAGCGCATGATCAGGAACAATGTCGGACTCTTGCTCTAGGGACATTCCTTGTATTTGCGCGGTAAGGACCGCATTCTGCATTGCCGGGGCATATCTGTATTCTTCGTTCTCAGTCGCAATACCTTGACTATGTTGCTCTGCTATCCTTTGTTGTAAGTTGCCACGCGGACAATTTCGGGGCATATGCGCATCGTTGCAAGGGAAGCACCATGGATTGATGTCATCAATAAGATTGTTTTGTCCCACAGTTAATTCTCTGCTAGAGCTTGGCGACGCTCCTGCCAGTGGCGTAGGCACCGGAACTATTTGGTTCATAGCCGCCGTTGGTGGGTTAGTGCGATGCGCATTCTGATATTGATTCTGCTGATAGGTAGGCCGCCCACCTTGATAGTTCTGATACGCAGGCCGCGGAGGCATTGCTTGATTCCGCTTGAGCGTTGTTATATCATTCGCCATAGTCCGTAGCATCTCCTTGAGGTCGCCCATCTCATTCTTCGGAGAACTCGATGTAGAGGCCAAGTTTTCAGGAGCGGCTGTATATGAGTACGCTGACTGGGGAGTCGCTGGCGCACTGGTCGACACCACCTCTTGTGCTACGTTTGATATCTCAGGAAATATCGGCATAACAGGTCGAGGAGGCAATTTTCCGCAGTCTATCAAGTGATTTTCTGCTTTGATAGCGGTGGCATATGCATCTGGTAAAGTGGCTCCTCCCAGAGACTTGATCATCATAGAAATGTCGGGATTGATGGACTTCAGATAGAACATGAACGCCAAATCTGGGGTCGGGCGGATGGTCACAGGAATCCTCCGCCAACTTGAGTGAAATCGGGCATTGAAGTCCGTCAGAGCCTCCTGGGGTGCTCGTTTGATGACGGATAACTGATAATATAGCGAAGAACAATCTCCGTCATTTGAAAACCTTTCATAGAATGGATCTCCGAGGTCATCCCAAGTGCGAATGGTATTAGGAGTCAGTGTTCGGTACCACTCCAGGGCCTTGCCTTTGAAGGACGCAGCAAGGAGCCTTAGGGCTACATTCTGCGCCGTGATACCATGTACTAGGCATACATCCGCTACATCCTGCAAATGCTCTGCTGGCGTTTTTGTGTTATCTCCGGCGAATTTGGGAAGAGCTTTCAGGGCCGAAACCGGAATGGCACCCCAAACAGCAGGTGCTATCGGAGCTACAAGGGGACTCCCAGCATCCCATGCTACATAATTTCTATTCGCGGCCGGCAACATGGTGAGAGGAAAGGGTGGTGGGAATGGAACGGTTACTAACTGATTTGCGGCCTGGACTGTCCCGAACGGAGGCACTAGTAAACCTGGGTTATTTGCAGTTTGGGATCTAGTTACAGGCCGATGGCTCATACACCCTTTTAGAAGACGATTTCATTAGTTTGGGTCCCACCGGGCGTGCCAGAAAAAAGGACAAACTGTTGACGCCAAAAATTGACGAGGTAACAGTGCCTTTATGGGAAACTCAGTTCAAGGGGGACCCCTTTGCGCCAAACTGAGTGACCTCCAGATTTTAAAGAAGCCGGCTTCTTCTATATAATGGTTTTGGAAAGGGAAAAGGAAGCAGATATAATAAACAAACACTAATCTAAGGCGATGCGCCCAAGCTTTCTGATAGGCACGATAAATCATAGACTCAAGGGCCTGAATGTTATTGATATGTTCCAAAACACCGGAAGTTCAAAGCAATAGCATAAACAGTTCATTCAATTGACATAAAACAGTATCGCATACATTCTTACTGCTAAGAAGAGTCATTAAGATATGATTTAGACCAGCAAGTTTGCATTCAATATATAGAAGTCTCCTCAAATGAAATGCTTAAGACAATAAAAAGCACAGTTCACAGTTTAATCAAGACATAAAAAGCAGAAAGGCCGAACAATAGGCACAGTCTGAAAGTATCTTGCAAATAAACATGCAAAAGAGGCCTGGCGTCTCTTGCTAAAACCAGTATTCTTCCTATAAAAAATCTTGGACCATTGTCCCTCAACAGAGGGAGTATATATAGCCGGAGAGCAAAATCCCACCGCCTGGTGAGTTGTAACAGAAAGATTCCACAATCTCCCGTAATGATGCCCGAATAAGAATATTCCCAATGCTGTTATGAGAGCAGCCAATCTAGGTACAACATCCACTTGGTCAGTTACAGGCGTGCCCTTTGAAATGATGGCAGTGGTCCCAACCAGGCTTCGAAACGACGAGTGTCATCCACCGCCTTAGAGAACCATGGCGAGCAGCAGTCAATGACACCATCCCGCTCGGCCATCTCACAGCTTGCTTTGATAATCGATGTAAGGCACGTGGCAGCAAACCGCGGACCGAATGAAAACTCCTCCTCCATCGACCGGGGGCTTGCGGAGAAGTGACACGTGTTCAGGGGACGGAGGCTACTTTGAAAACGGGGAAAGGCCGCATGAACCGGGTGGCGAAAGACGCGTGGCCGCGTTTCGCAACCCGTGGTGCTCTTGTCCCTGCTGTTGTTTTAAAAACAGCGAACCGCTAACACGTGAGCGAGGGTGGGCCCCGCCAGGAAATAAAGAAGGCCAATAGAAATCCTTCGCAGCCCGCCGCAGCATACTCTACTCTTGCTAGGGAAAGATTGCGATACACCGCCACGTACAAAGAGGTGGGCCCCGTTTCGCAACCCGTAGGAAACATAAAGCAATCATAAAATGAAGAACCCCGCAGGCGAGACACGTGGGCGCCCAGCGCAGCCTTTCAGGAGCCGAACGGGGAGCCGCTTGCCAAAGTTGCGAAGCAAGGAATGCACAACGGGGGAGATCAAAACCTGCCGGGAAGCCGAAAAAGACACGGAGACGCGCAGGCCAGCGCACGAATATATGCAAAAAAGGGAACCCGAAGGGAGCTGCTTGGAATATTATTTCAAAGAACTATCTGCTGGTCTTCCATCACAACAACAACAATAGTCCTCCAAGCCTCAATACAATTTACTTGACTAGTTGGGGAATAACCCAACACAAATTTCTATCTTGGAACTATTGCGTATATCACCCGATCATTGAGTTGTCCTAGAAAAAGCTTTGCAAGGCATGACAGTCCCCACCAATATTGATTTCAATCATTTTCAAGAGATGGTAGGCTACCTAACCAATTCCCATCATGCTACTTTTTTTGAACAAGATTACTCAACCAATAAGACATACCACAATAACCCATTGCACCTTGAAGTCCTTATTCATAAAGAAAAATTTAGATGAGTCTTGGTAGACAGAGGAGCAAGGTTGAACATTTTCACCTTGAAACTGGTTAATGCATTAGGCTTCTTGGAAGCATCTGTAGACACTACCAAGAGAATTTTCATTAAAGCATATGATGATGAAGAAATGTCATCTAAAGGAGTCATAATGCTTTTTGTTAGAATTGGTCCTGTAGTTATGGATACCACTTTCTAGGTCTTGGATCTCAACCTCCCATATAATCTTCTACTAGGCAGACCATGGATAGATGCCATGAAGGCTATCCTATCTACCTACCATCAATGCCTTAAATTCCCATACAATGTCACTGAGATCATGATAGTCGGTGAGCCTGATCCTTCCAATATTGCACTAACCTATGAGGAATACCCTAACGACAGGTGCCTATCAATTAGGAGGCTTCATCATCCACCTCATCCCATTATATCAACCCATCCACCCTCTCCAAACCATCTACCACCCAAACACTACCTTCCACTCCTAATGTTGAGATCCAAGACAAGGGCTATGGAAAGTATCATATGAAAGCATCTTATTGTATCAATCAGCTAGTTTCTCCTAAATCATACAGTCAACCAAAACAAAATAAGAGACAATCCATGATCACTATATGCATCCCCCCACAACTACCTTCACAAAATGGGGGGAGCTATGTAAAGAAGCTAGAAATGAAGAAGATGTGACCTCATGGTTGTACAACGATGATAGTGAAGAACCTCCTCCACCCAATCAAATACCTACAAAACAATATGGAAAAGGATTCAAAATAAGTAGGACAAAGGATATGATAGACATATCAGGTTAGTATGGCATCAGGATGGGATAACTAAACCTATCATTGTCTCTAAATGACTGAAATGTTTAGGGCTTGGGTTTCAACCGATTAAGATTGGCATTTCTAGTACCTTGACACCACCACAAGAGGAAGTAATTCCGAGGCTATCAAGACATCCAAATGAGACATCTAACCAATGCTACTACAATTCCACCGACTCCAATGAATACGAATGGGGTTCAGAAAAATCATCCAGTGACTATGAACTTGAGGAAACCTTTAGAGAACCTGACGAGCCCACTTTTGATGAAATATTTAGACAAATTCTCTCACTCTGACTAACCTATTCCCAAGAAGAAGAGGGAGGATTTGATAAGAACAATTTGTGACCATGTCAACAAAGTTATCCTCACCCTATCAACCTCTAACTTTGACACCTCTAATAATGGCATACCCCTAATCTATCCCCAGCTTATCAATTTCGATCAACAAGAACCTCCTACTTTGGATACATTTGAGAACAACAAAGCACTAGCTGAGTTCCTAGGATTGCTAGAAGGAATTCCTAGTGGTGACCATAAGGCTGGATTTACCATAGACTTGGATAACATGACTTATTTTGGGGAATCTACTCACCCCTCTAGTCACAAAAGTAAAAACAATAAAGAAAAAAATGAAAAAAATAAAAATGATGAGTCCCTAGGTAAAAACCAAAAGGCGCCTTTGGACAATGAAAAAGTAAAAATAAAGGACACATCCAAGGGTGAAAACCTCTATGAGGCACCCAAGGATGGAGGGTTCAATTTTCTCCCCTCTTCTCAAGAAAATTCACTGCTATTGGTTGAGAAATCTGTGGAAATCAACTTTGGCACCAAAGAAAATCCTTGGATAATCTATTTTGTAGCATCTTTGATAGAAACGGAGCAACCTGAATTTTGTAACTTCTTCACAAAGAGATAGGTCAAATTTGCATGGTCATATGCTGACATACCTGGAGTAGATCCTAATTTGATATTACACCATTTTCCATTACAACTAGGTGCTAAACTAGTCAAACAAAAATTAAGAAAAATGCACCCGCAAATTGCTTTACTAGTCAAAGCCGAGCTAAAGAAATTATTGGATGTCATCTTTATCAGATCAATTGACTATGCAGAATGGATTTCCAATCTTGTACCAGTGACAAAACCAACAGGTGGCATCCACATCTACTCATAGCAACAAGGTGAATAAATTCTTCATAGAAAAACTGCGAAGAGCCTATCCTTCTTGAAAGACTCAACCAAAGACAACCCTAGGGGATCTGTATGATAGGATAAAAGGTTGGCTCAGTTCAATCCCAAGTCTCTGGTAGTCAAGTCTTGACTATACTATGTTCACTTTAGGGTATGATATGATATTGTTGTTAATCTCAAAGGGACTATGTTTGTTTGAAATCATTTGTATTAGACACTGAATTTTCAGTTAGACAGTAAAATAATATCATGAAATCAAAAGATTTGAAACAATATTTCATGAACATCAACAATTTTTCTCACTTAAGTAGAATTAGCTTTAAGCATTTAACAATTTCATAGGAAATGAAATATTTTCAATTAATTTCCATCCATTCATCTATTTTTTGAAACATTTTCCAGAATTTAAACATCTATTTTAAAATGAAGCATAAAAAATACTGAAAATTAAAATTTCTCCTAATTATTCTCCATGCATGCCCCAAAGAATTAACCAAATCAAAGCAAACTGCTTTATACTTCACCAGATTGTTTCATAGCTACATATAAAATTATGCGAACTTTTAAAGAGAGGGATTTTGGTTTGGACACCAAGTAGGTTATGCATGCACCCTTAAATGGCGTAACACATAGTCTTGTTTGGATGAACTAACAAAACCAACTAGAAAGATTCATGAGATAGGTAGCTATCAAATTGGCTTCAATATTGATTAATATCTACGTGCATACAAATTTTTAGACCAGAATGATTCAGAAAATAGGCAAAAAGAACAAAACTTAGAGAAGCTTTGGCTCTTCCAAAATCCACAAATTCTAAACTTAAAAAGAAATATTCTTTGGTCTTTTATAGAAGTAAGGCACAAATAAGATAAGAAAAATACATGAGAGAAAATCCAAGGGATGAATCACATCAAGGCATGTGGAATGTAGTGACTGATAAGAGAATTGCAATTGAAGTCAACGAAGTTCAACTCCAATCACACATTGAAGCACTTCGAGCTTTAATCCTTTTATTTTTGCCAGGAAAATAACTAGAATTAGGATAATGTGTAGGAACTTTCCCATATATTCAGAATGATTAATTTATCACCTGGTTCCTACACTCTACTCTGCTTTAGGCTTGCTACTCTCGGGAATGGGCTTCCTTGAAGATTGGCATTTGTCTCCACTACATGTGCAATATCGGGATCTCCAACATTATAGTGGACTCAAAGCCCTCTACCTTATAACCTCCCAGAGTGTGCAGCCCAATCTAGATATAATTTTATCCATGATTTAAATTTTCCTAACTGTCCATACCTGAACTCTGCATCTCCTGCAATCACAAATTTGGTGCATGAGAACCATTGAATAAAATTGGCCAAGCAAGGTTGATTAGGTGTAGACTTTATAATTTGGAGTCCTTTTTCAAATAAGGTCATTAAGAACATTTTGCATTGTATTAATTCATATTTTTTGGTTATTAGGATTCTAGGGGGTGTAGATTGCAAATATTACAAAATGTTGTAAAGTTGTCATATGGAGAAAAAAATGCAAAAATTGCTTAAAAGTTGTAAAAAGTAGATTTTAGAGGAATGCCTACAATTAGTCATTCAAAAGGAAGTTTTAGGTGTTAGGGCAGTTTATTTTAGAGGGAAAAGGTATATATAAGATAAAAAGGCATTGATGTAAGTTGATTTTGAAGTTTGGAAGGAAAGTAAATAAAGAGAACTCTACTTTTTCTACAGAATTTTCTATATTTTTCATCTTTTCCTAGTCTTGTACGACCCATACAATAGGAGATTGATATAAATATATTTTGAATTCCTAAAGAGGGAATATTTAGCTTCTTATTGCATTTGGTTCGAGCCTCTAACTTTTTTTTTGGTGAAATTTTGAGCAGTTTTATTGTGATTGGTTTGAATACCCTATTTTAAAGGGTTTGAAAGTCTTCAAAATAAAAAACTAACCCATTCCACTCACTATGGTTACTGTATCTTGTGGAAAGGGTCTGAAACATTAGTAAGAGGTGTGTAAATTCTATTTGAGTGCAGGGGAGGTTGAGAGTTGTGTTGGGCATGAAGCCCTAGAATGGAAACTTTAGTTTTCCATGTGAAAAAGTGAGATTTTGATATGGAAAAGTGAGTAAAAGGTCGGGAAGCATTATTTCATGATTGAATAATCATATGTAGAGGTATTTGAACCTATATGAGGTGTTATAAATATTGTGTGAGGGTTGGATGTGTGTTTTTCAATAAGCCCTAGGTTATTTGCTTGAAAAGGAGGGTTTTAAGTTTTGGTATTTTGGAGGAAGAGTTCCTCAAAAGTAATTGTGGATTCTAGGGTTTTGACACCTGTAGATTGCTTTCCCAATAATTTCGGTGGATTTGGAAAAGTATTTAGGCAAGGTTCTTTGTAAAACAAACCTAATTTGAGGTCTAGGAAGCGTGGAAATCCTATTTTGAGAAAAATGTTTCAAAGAAGCCTATAGTGGTTTGTGAATATGTTATTGTGTGCCCTGATGGGTCTTTGAAAAGGATCAATTCTTGGTCTGAGAAAACCTCATTGAAAATTTATACCCAATTGAGTTAGATTGCAGTGCTACAAGGAATTGAGTGAATTGGATGAAATAGTGAAAATTTGAGGGTTTAGTGATTTGATAAGTTGTTGTTTGGTTGAGATTGTGTTGTGTGGTTTCAGGACCTCCCCTGGTTGCTATCAAAATTCCACTCATTAAATACATTTTTAAAATGAAAACATTTATAAACATCTCATGTAAATAAAATCATCATTCAATTGTTATCACAAAAATTTCCATAAATAACATGCTTTCAAGCATATTACAAATCCTTGCATGATTATCTTATGTATACTGGATTACTAGACTATTGAAATCATTAGATAACCATAAGATTTTAAAACTTTACTTTACATCGCTACCCGGTACCCGGTACCCGATACCCGGTATTCAACTTTACCCACAAATTTTCCTTGGAATTCGGTTTTACCAGAACATCCATCTTACCATGTAATGCCCTGCCATGTAACCTAAAGAATGTTGCACTAACTACGATAGTCTAATAATTTTTTTTTTAAAGTGTAAACATGAACTTCACTAATGCAAACATTCCCTAAGATATGCAACGACACACTACATGTAAATCCCATAATTAACATAAGTAACTAAACATATCATGTATTTAATTCTCACAAACTTAAGAGCATACATTCATTAATAAATAGATTACATCAATGAAGGTATAATGTACAAAAATGAAACTTTCTTACATTGCATTTATAATAACATTTACAATACTCATTTCCAAATGAGGTAGGTCATACAAAAGTGTACAATTACATGTTACAAAAGTTCTCCCCGATTACAATTGAGGAGGGATACAAAAATAAGGTTTCCACTTATACAAATGAGAAAGAACATTTTCACACACGAGCTCTCCATCCAAGAAGTACTCATCACCACAAACAAGAACTAGGGACCCAATGGTGTAAGGTGCACATTCCACCCAATCAAGTGGTACCCATAGGCCCAACCCCCATGCTAGGAGATAGTAGAAAGGTTCCCTAGACATAACCTACAAACCCTAGAAACAAGTGAAACCAAAGACAAAACTATACAAGTACAAACTTAACTTAAGGGTTACATTGCTTCTAGAATTGAAGGATCAAATAACACTAATTTCACAAAGATACTATTATTATAGGTGGAGTGTCATCACAATGTTGCATAGGTTACCGAGGCGAATCTTCCTAGGTTCTGACCCCCATCTTGGGTTACCCTAGTAACCTCTTACGAAACCCGACCCCACATGCAATCTGTTGCAGAATCGAATATCTTTCATAATGACTAGATATCAATTTTGCCATTCCAGGCCTTCTTAACTCATCCCCAAGTCTAAACTAGCCCTTGAGTCCATGAGAGAGGCTTAATTAATTCTAGTTAAAGGTTTTAGACTACCTAATGTGTTGATTTAATTTTCACTGATTAACTAACTCTATATGAGTTACCCAAGCACCACTTTGTGATTCGGCCCTCATAAAGAGCCACTCCCCTAATAATAACACAAAGAAACTAATTTCACTAACTAAGGTAGACATGGTGCACATATACCAACAACAAGTAACAACTTAACACAATAGACATCTTAACCTGTTCATAGAACTAGGTGTCTAAAACCGAATAGAACTATGTGTACTACCCTAGTTTATTCAAAATATGAAATCATCATCAATACAACTCCCTCATGAAGAAACTATATTTGGAAGACTTATTAACCCATATAATCCCCAATATGCCCAATAAAAGTTAAAAAAAATAAAAACTTAAAGCAATTCAGGTATAATAAAAATCTAATATTAGGATTTTCTAAATCCAATCAAATCAATAACATAAAGCATGAAATTAATCAACTAAAATATAACTCATTTTTCATTCAATATGAAAATTAAAACTAACAATTAACTCCAATTTTGTATTCATGCAATATTATAATGAAATTTTCAATTTCTCTACTTATATCATTTCATTATAAAATAAATAAATAAATAACAATTTGTGTTGGTATACACTATTTAACCACATTTTACTCATTTAAATAAATATATATTTAAATGTTATATTTAAATATATATATACTATTTAAATGTCTATAATAAAATTTACAATTATTAATATTCAAAACAATTTAAAATATATATATATTTATTTATTTATAAATACAATATATACATTATATATATAATATATTATATATAATATATATTAAAAAAATAAAAAATAAAACAAAACTCAAATTTATGAATCGCAGCATAAGCTGCAGTGACAACTGTGGCTATGGGTAGGACTGCCTTCGCAGCCCTCCCCACAGGGTCACGGTTGTGGATGGCAGCGCCATGCACTGCTCTCCACATCGCCTCCCTGGTGGGGGTCAACTGTGGGGCAGAACCCCCCTACGCCTCCCTTCAATTTTTAATATATTTAAAAAAAAAATCCGTCACACAATTTGCGTACGGTGATTTCTTTGTTATATCTTCTTTTTTTAAAATAAAAATTCAATGAGCATTCTACAAAATTTTTGAGGCATATTTTATATAAATATGCATATATATATATATATATATTTTCAAACATATGTATATATATATAAACTATAAACCAGAAAGATTGCTGGGGAAGAGCAAAATTTTAATAAAGAGGTTTCAATTTCTCAATTTTAATAGAGGGTTTCAATTTCTCTAACTGAAGATTTCATTCACAATCTAAATTCTCAAAATCTTTTCTACAGGAAATATTTACAAAGTTCTTCCCAGAGGTTTTTGTTTCCTCGAGTTTAACAGAGAACTTCATTTATAAATCTACTAAGATTTCTTCTGTTTCCTTTTGAAAATTTTCTATTGTTTAACAAAAACCTTCTATGATGCTCTTTGATTTTACTATAAATTTTTTTTTCCTAATTTGCACAGAGAGATAACCAATTTTCTATAGAAATATTTTCAACAAATTTTTACCGAGAAGTACAGAAGCTTCAATCAAATTTTCTTCTACAGGAAATCTTTCTCTTTTACAAATTAAACAAAACTTCTACAAAAAGAAATCTTTATACAGACAATCTTTTCAAATCACAATACAACTAACTAAATAGCAAATAACCTATTTTCCCGTAGCTTGAAGAATTGAAAGTTGAAGAAAAGCTTTGCTTGTTGCATGCAACTTCCAAAGCCCTTTTCAAATCTCCACTTTCAAAAGGATACAAATTATTGAACTAGAAATAATCCCGAGATCTTCTTCCAAAATTTTTAAAATCAAAACCCCAAAAAGACAAGTTTTCCAACAAATCTTTCTTTTTCTTTCCGTGAACAAAATTCTTGCTTTTCCCAGTTCTGGCAATATTCTCTCGAGAAAATCCTCAACAAGAATTTTGCATTTAATTTTTCTCACACACATGGCAAATCAAAAATATCTTCTAACAAACTCACAGATATTTTCTTTTAACAATTATAAAGAATTATTCTATTTTATAGAATTTAAAATTCAAAAACTAATTTCATTTTTTTTAAACAAATTTAAAATTCCCATTCACACAAAAGCATTTAAACAATATTTAATCTATTCACTCAATAATAGGAAATTTAATCAATTAATTAATTTATTTAATAAAATAACTTTAATCACAATGATTAAATTATCTTACCAAATAAACTAATTTAATTAATTAAATAAAATATGAAGTTTTTATCTACAATATTTAAAATTAATTAAATAACCACTAAATTATAAAGAACATTAATCTAACATTAAATTCACAAAATAAACCTTTCATAACAAATAACAAGGAAAACTTAGATGTGACAACCAAACATACTAGACCTAAACTAACGACATACTATGACTAGGTTTGAGGCTAGACTAGGAAAAACCTCATTACTATCTCCCAATCAACATTACCATTGAGCCTAGACACGCTCAGACCTCTGAAACCAGGTGGAGTCGGTGTCATGTACCTGCAATCCTACAATCAGACATATAACATACATGTATATAATCCATGATTCAAACACACCGTGAAGAGAAAATCGCGAAAATCATAGGGCACTCGCAAGCGGGTGATGCAACTCCGTTCTCCTCACCAATACAATGCAACATCAAACTGACAAATAAATATCAATTAATTTACAATAAGCATATATAGTAATATCATCTCAAGTAAACATCTATGCTAACATAAAGCATGTCAGAAGTAATCACCACCAAACATTGTATCATCACATCATAAAATAAATCCACCGTCGCTCTACTGTCAACGATCAAATACATTAAAACAAAGTATCAGGGTCTATCAAAGTGAAACATATTGTCAGAAAACATAAGCAAAATGGAGTGGTACTACATCCTCCCCCCCTAGGATCAGGCTTACTCCTGAAAGCTTGTGAATAGATAGGGATAAAGCTCCCTCATGCATGCCGCATCCTCCCGAGTAGCAGATGCCTCATGACTAGAATCCCAATTGATCCTCACCTGATCAATGTCTCGACCCCTGAGAACGAGCCTCTGGTGCTGAAGAATGCTCACAGGCTCCAAAGCCAACCGCCCGTCCACTACCTGTAATGCATTCCAATCAAGTACATGTGAAATATCAGGATGATAAGGTCTAAAAACTAACAAATGGAAGACATCATGAATACATGACAAACTAGGTGGTAAGGTGAGTTGATATACCACAGGACCAATCCTCTCTAGAATCTCCAATGGCCCAACAAATCGAGGCGCAAGCTTAGAGCCTTTTCCATAATGGATTGGACTCTTTCGCGGTCACACTTGAAGAAATACTCTACAACCGACTGAAAACTAGCGGTCTACTCTATGTGCATTGCAATACTTCTTTTGTCTATCCTGTGCTGCAATCAGATGTTCTCTAATGTGATCAACCTATTGCTCCATGTCTCGAAGCATCTCAGGTCCAAGTAACACTCTATCCTCAAGTCGATCCCAACTCAATGGAGTCTGGAAAGGATGTCCATATAATGCCTAAAATGGGGGCATACCTATGGAACTTTGATATCCATTATTGTAAGAGAATTCCACTAAGTATAGATAATCTTCCCAACGTGATTGTTGGTCCATTACATACCTTCTGAGCATATCCTCAAGAATTTGATTAGCTCTCTCTTTCTGACCATCTATTTTGGGATGATATGCTGAACTGAAGTTCAAATGTGTACCTAGAGCATGTTGTAATGAAGTCCATAGGGCTGATGTAAACATGGGATCCCTATCAGATATAATCCTACAAGGAATTCCACGCAACCTTAAAATATCCTCCATGAATATCCTAGCTACAGATGAAGCATTATAAGATGATCAAACTAGAGAAAAATGTGCTACCTTAGTCAATCTGTCTACAGTAACCATAATGGCATCATGTCGATGTGACGACATAGGTAATCCAACAATGAAATCAACTGATATAATATCCCATTTCCATTCAGGAACGAGATGTGGCTGTAATAATCTTGCGGGATGTTGATGCTCAGCTTTAACTCTCTGGCACTCAAGACATCTCGATACAAAATCAGTGATATCACATTTCATACCGGGCCAAAAGTACAACTATCGAAGCTTTGCATTCATCTTCTTAACACCAAGATGAGCTGAGTAAGGTGCTCAATGTGCCTCAGTCATAATCAATGTGCAAAGACCTGAATATGGTACATAGATATGATATAAATGTCATAATAAACCATCTGATTATACTCTGTGAATCTACCCTCTAGAGGTCTACCTGATTCAATCTCTGTCTTCACCTCCTGATACAATCTATCTATAGGAAGTGCTGCTAAAATTTGGCTCCTCAAATCAACTTCAAGAGTAATAGCAAAAATCTCATGTCGTCGGTGACTAAGAGAGTTAGCCACTACGTTCTCTTTTCCCTGAACATATTTCACCTTAAAATCATTCTCACATAAGAACTCCATCCACCGTCTCTATCTAGCATTCAAATTAGGCTATGTAAAAATATATTGCAAACTATGGTGATCACTATGAAGTTCGAAGTGGTGACCCAATAAGAAATGCCTCCATTGAACCAATGAATGAACAACTACGGCAAGCTCCAAATAATGAGTGGGATAATTCAATTCGTGATCCTTGAGTTTGCGAGACTCATAAGCAATCACACGTCCTTCTTGCATCAGTATTGCTCCTAAACCCTCCAAGGATGCATTAGTGCAAACAACAAAATCCTTAACTAGATCAGGAACAACTAATATAGGCACATTAGTCAACTTTTCCTTAAGTTTTTGAAAAGCCAACTACCACTGCTCTGTCCAGACAAATTTCTTCCCTTTCCTCTGAAGAGAAGTAATGGGATGCCCAATCCTAGAAAACCCCTAAACAAACCGTCTATAATATCCAGCAAGACCCATAAAACTTTGAACCTCAACTATGCTGGTAGGCATGGGCTAATCAACAATAGCTTGGATCTGCGAAGGATCCAAAGCAATACCCTTTCCATAAATCAAATGACCAAGGTATTTCACCTCAGTCTAAGAGAAGTCACACTTCTTCAGGTTTGCGTACAATTGATTCTCCCTTAAGCACTGCAATACCTGTCTCAGATGCTCTTCGTGCTCCTTCATATTTCTCGAATAGATCAAAATATCATCAAGAAACACAAGAACAAAACGATCAAGGTATGTGCAAAAGACACCATTCATCAAACTCATGAAAATTGTTGGTGCATTTGTTAACCCAAATGGTACTACTATGAATTCGTAGTGCCCATAATGAGTTTGAAACACTATTTTATGAATATTTGCTTCTGCAATGCATAACTAATGGTAACTTGATTTTAGATCAATCTTAGAGAACACATTAGCTCCCTTGATCTGATAAAAATCATCGATTCTGGGTAAAGGATATCAATTCTTTATCATTACTTTGTTCAATTGATGATAGTCAATACACAATCTAAGTGATGTGTCCTTCTTTATGAAGATGACAGGTGCGCCCCATGGAGAAACACTCAGATGAATAAAACCCTTATCCAATAGTTCTTCCAACTGGATACAAAGCTCTTCTAGTTCCTGAGTAGTCATTCTATATGGGGCTCGAGATATAGGCTCTGCTCCAAGAACTAGGTCAACTCTAAAATCAATATCTCGTTTCGATGGCATACCAGGTATATCACTAGGAAAATCATCTGCAAATTCCCTGAGGATAACATGATCATCAAGAGATATCTCTCAACTCTCCCCTACCTCCAAGTCATTAATTATTGTTGCAAATAGTTGACAACCCTGACGAAGACATCTCTTTAGTTGCATAGCAGAAATCATCCTCAAAGAGATAGGTCTTTGAACACCTATAATTTCAACTTTTTGCACCTGACTCATTAATACAACTTATTGTCTTCATTTGATAGTCAATCACAACATGATGAGATTTTAACCAGTCCATTCCTAAGACAATATCATACGAACCAAGAGGTGTAACATGAAGATCTACTAAAGTAGATAACGAACCAATTCTTAGTCCACAATTGTGTACAAGGTTCTCTACCACTACCTTCACCCTAGAGGCAAATTCTACCTACCACTTACTACCTCGCTTTACCACCACAAGACCACATCGCTCTACAATAGTAGGTGAAATAAAGGAATCAGTAGCTCCAGAATAAAAAAGAATAGTAACATTAGTACCCTGTAACTGACCTGAAGTCTCAACCACTGTATTCTGATGATCAGCCTGGTGGTCATTTACCATAGCATAAACTGTATGAGAACGTCCTGCATCCCCAACTATAGGCTCAGAAGCTATCGGTCACTGCCCAAATCCTGAAGAACCTCTCATAGGACATTGCCTAGCAATATGTCCCTGATGATCACAAGAATAACAACCAGTATCTCTACCAAATCCTCTGCCACCCGAAGGTGCATTAGATTGCTGAAAGTTGCCTCTACTAACAGTAGACTGTGCACTCTGAGCTGGTTTATCTTGTCGATTGTGCTTATTGCGCCACTAGTTATAGTTCTTTCCTGACTAAGAACTATTACCCTACTAAGGCTATGAATTATTATTCTTCTATGGATTACATTGCTGCTGCTATCCACCCTTAGCGGGTGTCTATTGGTTCCTAAAGGAACCTCCTATCTATATCTGACCACCTCGTGGACCAAAACCTGCTATAGGTGCACTACCTATCTGGACACTTGTATGTCCACCCAATGCTAGAGTCAAATTCTCTTCCATAATTCATGCTTTCTATACTACAACCTCCATAGTCTTCAGTTTGAAGACTCTAACTCCTCCACTAATACGGGTATTCAAACCCCTGAAGAAACGCTACACCAACATCGCCTCGTCATCTCCAATTCCTGCATATTGTTTGAGCTCATAAAATTTGTGCTCATACTGCTCAACAGATAAAGCCATCTAACACAAATTGTGAAACTCATCAGCTCGTCATTGTCTCCAATGCTTAGATAGGAAACGTGCTCTAAATATTTCTAAGAACATTTCCCAAGAAACTGACCCAATCTCCAGATGGAGCTTCTCCTCCAAACGCCACCAAGTAAAGGAAAAACTTCTCAGATGCATGATGGTGCATCTAGCTTGGGTATTGCTACCATATGGGTGCATAGCAAAACATCTACCCAAGTCTAATAACCAGGTCTCTGCTTCCAGACCACCACCTGTGCCATCAAATGTAGCAGGGCGTGCCCTCAACAAATCTCTCATATGTCCTGCAACTATGGCATCCTACTATGCAGTACTAACAATCCTCCTAGGAGATCTATCATGTTCCCTAACCACCTCCTGATCAACTTCCTGCCTCGGACCAAGTCTGGCAAGTACCTCTTCCAATAAGGGACGCAATTGTGCTCCCTCAACCTCTAGCTGAATTAGAATTCATTCCCCACTTGTCTGTTCCAACTGAGGACCCAACTGCTTGGCATGCTCACTGTCATGAGAACTCTGAGGGGGAGTAACCTGGTGGTTCAGCCCATGGCCTCCACCTCGACCTCGACCATGACCTGTACCACGACGTCTAGGCATAATCCTACACAAAAAAACCAAAGACAAGTCTCAGATACAAAACAGACAAGGCTAATAGAAAACAATACTACTTAGTCTAACATCTAGGACAACCTAATGGGATCACAATTACCCAGAGCATCCAGTGTTAGAACCTTTGCTCTGATACCAATTTGTAATGCCTCGCCACATAACCTAAAGAATATTGCAATGACTACAATAGTGTAATAAAAAAAATTTAAAAGTGTAAACATGAACTTCACTAATGCAAACATTCCCTAAGATATGCGACAACACACTACATGTAAATCCCATAATTAACATAAGTAACTAAACATAGCATGTATTTAATTCTCATAAACTTAAGAGCATAAATAAATTACATTAATGAAGGTATAATGTACAAAAATGAAAATTTCTTACATTGCATTTGTAATAACATTTACAATACTCATTTCCAAATGAAGTAAGTCATACAAAAGTGTACAATTACATGTTACAAAAGTTCTCCCCAATTATAATTGAGGAGGGATACAAAAATAAGGTTTCCACTGATACAAATGAGAAAGAACATTTTCACACCAGAGCTCTCCATCCAAGAAGTACTTGTCCCCACGAACAAGAACTAGGGACCCAATGGTGTAAGGTGCACCTTTCACCCAACC
Organism: Sequoia sempervirens; assembly: GCA_007258455.2. Lineage (NCBI taxonomy): Eukaryota > Viridiplantae > Streptophyta > Pinopsida > Cupressales > Cupressaceae > Sequoia > Sequoia sempervirens. The sequence goes on along the minus strand of VDFB02018296.1, from coordinate 3,816,959 downwards.
AAGTGGTACCCATAGGCCCACCCCCCGTGCTAGGAGATAGTAAAAAGGTTCCCTAGACATAACCTACAAACCCTAGACACAAGTGAAACCAAAGACAAAACTATACAATTACAAACTTAACTTAATGGTTACATTGCTTCTAGAACTGAAGGATCAAATAACACTAATTTCACAAAGATATTGTTATTATAGGTGGAGTGTTATCACAATCTTGCATAGGTTGCCTAGGCGAATCTTCCTAGGTTCCGTCCCCCATCTTGGGTTACCCTGGTAACCTCTTACGAAACCCGGCCCCACATGCAATCTATTGCGGAATCAAATATCTTTCATAATGACTAGATATCAATTTTTCCATTCCAGACCTTCTCAACTCATCCCCAAGTCTGAACTAGCCCTTGATTCCATGGGAGAGGCTTAATTAATTCTAGTTAAAGGTTTTAGACTACCTAATGTGTTGATTTAATTTTCACTGATTAACTAACTCTATCTGAGTTACCCAGGCACCACTTTGTGTGTCGGCCCTCATAAAGAGAAACTAATTCCACTAAGGTAGACATGGTGCACATATACCAACAACAAGTAACAACTTAACACAATAGACATCATAACCTGTTCATAGAACTAGGTGTCTAAAACTGAATAGAACTATGTGCACTGCCCTAGTTTATTCAAAATATGAAATCATCATCAATACAACTCCCTCATGAAGAAACTATATCTGGAAGACTTATTAACCCGTATAATCCCCAATATGCCCAATAAAAGTAAAAAAAATAAAATCTTAAAGCAATTCAGATATAATAAAAATCTAATATTAGGATTTTCTAAATACAGTCAAATCAATAACATATAGCATGAAATTAATCAACTAAAATATAAATCATTTTTCATTCAATATGAAAATTAAAACTAACAATTAACTCTAATTCCATATTCATGCATTATAATGAAATTTTCAATTTCTCTACTTATATCATTTCATTATAAAAATATAAAAATAAATAACAATTTGTGTTGGTATACACTATTTAACCACATTTTACTCATTTAAATAAATATATATATATAAATGTTATATTTAAATATATATATATATATATATATATATATATATAATTTAAATGTCTATAATAAAATTTACAGTTATTAATATTCAAAACAATTTAAAATATATATATATATATATATTTATAAATACAATATAAACATTATATATAAAATATATTCTAAATAATATATATATAATATATATTAAAAAAAAAAAAAAACTCAAATTTATGAATTGCAGCATAAGTTGCAGCCATGGCTGTGGCTGTGGGTAGGGTTGCCTTTGTAGCCCTCCCCACAGGGCCACTGTTGTGGATGGCAACGCCATGCGCTGCCTATGAGGGCAGTGCTGGGAACTGCCCTCCACACCGCCTCCCTGGTGGGGGTCGGCTATGGGGCAGAACCCCCCTGCGCCTCCAATTTTTAATATATTTTTTAAAAAAAATCCATGACGAAATTCACGTACGGAGATTTCTCTGTTATATCTTTTTTTTTAAATAAAAATTTAATGAGTATTCTACAAAATTTTTGAGGCATATATTTATATAAATATGCATATATATATATATATATATATATATATATATATATATATATATATATATATATATATATATATATTTTCAAATATATGTATATATATATATATATAAACTATAAACCAGAAAGATTGTTGGGAAAGAGCAAAATTTTAATAAAGAATTTTCTATAGGAAAATTTAATTAAACAAAACAGAGGTTTCAATTTCTCAATTTTAATAGAGGGTTTCAATTTCTCTAACTGGAGATTTCATTCACAATCTAAATTCTCAAAATCTTTTCTACAGGAAATATTTAGCAAAGTTCTTCCCAGAGGTTTATGTTTCCTCGATTTTAACAGAGAACATTTATAAATCTACTGAGATTTCTTATGTTTCCTTTTGAGAATTTTCTATTGTTTAACAAAAACCTTCTGTGATGCTCTCTGATTTTACTATAAAATTTTGTTTCCTAATTTACACAGAGAGGTAACAAATTTTCTATAGAAATATTTTCAACAAATTTTTACCAAGAAGTACAGAAGCTTCAATCAAATTTTCTTCTACAGGCAATCTTTCTCTTTTACAAATTAAACAAAACTTCTATAAAAAGAAATCTTTATACAGACAATCTTTTCAAATCACAATACAACTAACTAAATAGCAAAGAACTTGTTTTCCCGTAGCTTGAAGAATTGAAAGTTGAAGAAAAGCTTTGCCTGCTGCGTGCAACTTCCAAAGACGTTTTCAAATCTCCACTTTCAAAAGGATGAAAATTATTGAACCAGAAATAATCCCGAGATCTTCTTCCAAAATTTTAAAAATCAAAACCCCAAAAAGAAATTTTTTCCAGCAAATCTTTCTTTTTCTTTCCATGAACAGACTTCTTGCCTTTCCTAGTTCTGGCAATATTCTCTCCGAGAAAATCCTCAACAAGAATTTTGCATTTAATTTTTCACACATGGCAAATCAAAAATATCTTCTAACAAACTCACGAATATTTTCTTTTAACAATTATAAAGAATTATTCTATTTTATTGAATTTAAAATTCAAAAACTAATTTCATTTTCTTTAAACAAATTTAAAATTCCCATTCACACAAAAGCATTTAAACAATATTTAATCTATTCACTCAATAATAGGAAATTTAATCAATTAATTAATTTATTTAATAAAATAACTTTAATCACAATGATTAAATTATCTTACCAAATAAACTAATTTAATTAATAAAATAAAATACGAAGTTTTTATCTACAATATTTAAAATTAATTAAATAACCACTAAATTATAAAGAACATTAATCTAACATTAAATTCACAAAATAAACCTTTCATAACAAATAACAAGGAAAACTTAGACGTGACAACCAAACATACCAGACCTAAACTAACGACATACTATGACTAGGTTTGAGGCTAGACTAGGAAAAACCTCGTTACTATCTCCCAATCAACATTACCGTTGAGCTTGGACATGCTCAGACCTGTGAAACCAGGTGGAGTCGGTGTCATGTACCTGCAATCTTGCAATCAGACATATAACATACATTTATATAATCCATGATTCAAACACATCGTGAAGAGAAAATCACGAAAATCACAGGGCACTCGCAAGCGATTGATGCAACTCCATTCTCCTCACCAATACAATGTCCAATCAAACTGACAAATAAATATCAATTAATCTACCATAAGCATATATAGCAATATCATCTCAAATAAACATCTATGCTAACATAAAGCATGTCAAAAATAATCACCACCAAACATTGTATCATCTTATCATAAAATAAATCCACCATCACTCTACTGTCAGTGATCAAATACATCAAAACAAAGTATCAGGGTCTATCAAAGTGAAACATACTATCAGAAAACATAAGAAAAATGGAGGGGTACTACATACCGGACCTCGACTATCAACTGGAGCCTTTGGCTTACATTTGCATTACCTTTTTCCCTTTTTAAGCATTCAAAGTTCTCGGTATCTGATACCCGGAACACTGCATTATGAAGTACTCTTTTATTAAAGATTTATCTTTGCTCTTCACTTCCGGTGATCTTTTTAATTAGCTAGCTCTTGCCATAAGAGTTAATTTTTTTCACTTGGGTCCCCAAGTCTTACAACCTTGTGGTGTGTTGTGAGACCACACAACAACTTGCAACCAATAAAACCAAATTTAAACCAAAACTTGAGATTAAATCACTAATTGTAAATTATAATTTATGCATATTTTAAAACAATAACTTTTACCTTTACCTAGATTCTAACATAAAAAAGTAAAACTACCCAGAAAACATCCGTGTGTGCTCTAATTAATTCCAATTTTCAGAATGTAGTGAAAAGAATCAGTTCATTGACATTGAACTACATAATATGGTAATCCTCCAAAGCCAACCCTAGATAGAGCCTTGTTGCCAGTCAAGCATCCATAGCCCCGACAACGTTATCTCTGTAATTCCCCCCAAACATAGCTCTACTGCCAACTAGGCATCTATAGCTCTGATAAAGATATTTGGATAGCCTAAAGAGTTGATTTCTCTTTTTTTATATAGATATTGCTATGATAACTCATTTTCTCTTTTGATATTTCAATGATAGCTCATTTTTCAACTTGCAGGCAATGAAGCCCGCTATTAGGTTGGGTATTATAGTAGTAGCGAAGGTTACCTTTTGTTTTTTCATTCAATGAAAATCCCTTCATCAATTCACTTCTTCCCAAAAATTCATTAAATAATTCCTTGTTGGTGCCTATTTCCAACTAAATTCTACCAATTTATGCCAGATCCTAGCTAACTGCAACTCGCTATATGTTAGAAAATACACATAAATTAAAATTTAGCAACGAACAATTTAATCACCAAATTTAAATCTAAATTTAGAACCATTAGTCACCACCCTTCCGATTAAATTCTATGGCAACCACTAAATACTCGACTAGCACTTCCGATTTGACAGCATTACACCACATTAATGAATCAGGAATATCATGATGACATTGAAACACGATCACATTATTTTGCTTTAAATTCACACGCCTTAGTTCGCACGTATTACTTCTTTTCAATTTATCCAGGTGATGATGTGTGATTCCTTTCTAGTTTCATTTTCCTTTCTAATCCACACACATAAGCACCTTCATAATTAATATGGCTTAAAATACATGAAATGACCACTATTAACTTCAAAATCTTCAACTTGCTTGATTCACAATCTTCGTACTTATCAAATTTGAAGCAATTTATCACCAACCTTGTGTAAAGAATTAATTTGATTTAACATTTAGCTCTGAAGACAATTATTCAGTTTCCACCTTACTTACGGTTCCCAAGACTTTACTCAAGGCAACTATGTATCACAACTTCCTCACAAATTTCTATAAATTATGTACTTCTCGAATTCTTCACGCTTTTGCTTAGCTTTCTTGTTATTCTGCATTTCTTACTCTAATAATTCTTGCTTGCTTCTAGGTTATGGATACTCCAATTTTCTTGTATTTCTCTTGGCACCTGACGTTTTCTTACGAAGTATCACACCACAAAGGCTTGAAAATGTCTTCTTCATTTGGACTTCCAGTTTCATTGTACCAAATTTGTGCTTAGTTCTTGGGGAAAAGTATGTAGAATCCAGTCGCTACTTTTGTTTCTATTCTGACCTAGCTTCTCATTTTGTAGCATCACTTCTGGATATTGGGATTCCTATAGAAGATGTTTGCTCAGCTACCAATTTGATAGTAAGGCCTAAATATTTGGAGAATTTGGATACTATTTTGTCTGTTGCACACCTAACCATCGAAATCCCTTCCATGGATGATATTCCTTATTTCCTGGAACACAGGGAAGTGGTTCCACTTTGGCCTTTCCTCACTAAACTCCATATTCATGACTTTGAAGTTCACCAGGAACTTGCCTACATAGGGTATTTGGCCTTGATAGATGAGGTATCCCACATCAACTGAATGGCTACTACTACCTGCAGCTCGACTTACTCTTTTTTGACTTTTTTGAACTTTTGAAGCAAGAAATTTGATATTCTATGTATATACGTGATATACATACATACATATATATATATAGCTTTGCAGTACATCTTAAAGCATGTATGTATTGTGCATGGTTTTATCATTTTCATTTCACAACATAATTTTACAAATGTTTGGATTAACTCTCATGTGTAAGATAAGTTAAGTAAAATTTGCTAATGTAGAGGCCAAACAAAGAGAAAAGAAAAGGAAAGAAAAAAAAGTGAAACAAAACAAAACAAAACCTACAAAAATTAAACTAACCCTAACTAACCAAACTTCTAATCTAAAAATGATTAACCCTAATAAAACAACTTATTTTGATTTCAATGACTATTTCCATTGTTGTTTTGCTACGAATTACAATAGGTTTATCCTTAAATTCATTCAACAAAATTTCAAAAGTTCTACTGTAACAATGAATTCTTCTAAATTTTATGTGTTTAATAATTGTAAATTCAAAGGTGTACTTACCAATGACTTGGCTTATATGTATGAAAATGACCTCATTAAAGGTTGATTGCACACACTTCATCTGATGCGACCATACTCTACCTTCTTCCAACCCTGGTTCATGGCTTGTTTCTTCACTCTGTTCATTTCCATGAATGGTTGTATCCATTTCTTTGCTTTCTCCTCTAAAAATCTTTGTGTCTTTAGTCTTGCCTTCAATTTTCACTTTGTTAGACCTTGTATCTTTTCTTCTTTTCATGGGTAGTCAGTCCACTGGGACAATAATTCCACCTCCAATGAACACTTCTGTAATATCTTATAACTAGTTATAATATATTGTGAGCTAATCATCACCGTGGTTTTTCTAGTGCAAGTTAAATATGCTATGTGGAATGAATGTTTAAATATTTAAGTGGTTTCAAAGAATACTAATTCACACCCCATCCCAGTATTCCAAGTGTTCAACACACTTCAATATCCCCACATATCTTCTTCATATCAGTGATAAATTTGGTTCCTTTAACCAAGATACATATCATCCAATCCTCAATGTTTTTCCCATAGGTTTTATAACCATGAAATTTACTAACCACATCCTTACCTATGGATGAATTTTGGTCAAAAGGAATGCTCATCTAACTAATTGACATTGAGGAATGGGATTAATCAATCATTTTAAGAATTAATTTAATATTTTTAATTACTAATTCAACTCATCTTTACTCTTCTTATGCCTAGTTGTTCTCTCCACCAATCTAGAAACAATCACTTGAAAGTTATTTGCATCCCCATCTCTATTAGAAGGTCCCAAGTTAACTCTAGTGATATTAAAATCACTAACAATTGTCTATCCTACATCTTTTTGCATAGAGGAGTGTGCTACTTCCACATACATGTTTCTATTATTAGAATCATCTATTAACCTAGATCTAGTTTTCAATTTATTAGGCTTGGGAGTCATATTGAATAGTTTATCAAAAAACTATTTTTCAAGGAGATTCAACTAAACTGTTTTCCTTTTCTTTGACAATGTTTTCTCTAACTTGGGGTAGAAGTGTGAATTGTCATGGACTTGGTTCCAAGATATGTGAATTGTAGAGCTCTTTTAAGGGGAGGAGTATCAAATATTTTCACTGTTGATGGGTGTTTTCACACCTCTCAACACACAAAAAAACAAAAGTTTAACATCTCTCTTCAAAGATAATTCCCTACAAATAAGTTGCAGGAAATATCCCAAGGTCTCTCAAATGTCAGGTAATGACTTTGCTAAAACAACTTAGTGTTGATGTGTGATTTACTGGTAATCACAAGGGGCCTTTATGGTTCACAAATCATGGAAGATTTGGGTTTGTAAATTGAGTTTCAAAGTTCTAGAAGTGATGAATAGTAACTGCAAATTTATGACAACAATCTAAAACTCATCTTTTCCATCAGATTTAATAGTACATTGATGCTGGAATTCTAAGTTTAACTCAAATTTCAAAGAAATGTCAAAAGATGAAAGGGTTTAGAGAGTTATTCTGAATCTCAAAAACTATGGAACAACAATAGCAATGGCAGATGTTGCAATACACAAACTTCCCAAACTAAGTTTTTCTTAACCAAGAATCATCTATACTATCAAAAAACTAGTGCAATATTCAAAGGTTCTTTGCAGATTTTTAGACTATCATTCACCTATTTAGCATGAATAAACAACTAAAATTAAGTGTAACAGTTAAAGGAGCTCAGACTAACATTACATAGCACTTTATCATCAATAAATTTCTAAGAGTATCAGCTAGAAGTGCATCAAATACTACAACATACAACCACCATTAAAGTTGAACATGAACTACCTAGTTGAAAATGAACTTAAACAACAAATGAACAAGCTGAAATAAACATTTGGGGGCTAAATCATGAAAACACAATGAGCAACTTAAAGAAATCATCAACTTCAATGCTTGTCTTTATATATTGCAATAGAGTGTCTTTACACAACAACTCATCTGTCTTTGAAAATGAGAGGATGCCCCTATTGATAACTTTCAAAAATTAGAATGAATGGTCAAGACCAATTTACAATGAATGGTCCAGATTCATTCTAACTTAGGGTCTTCACATCACCCAATATGAGTACAAAATTTGCAATATAAAATAGGCTATTTTGTCTTTTTCCCTATTTTTTCCTCTAGCCTATTTTATCCTGTAGCTAACTTTGGCTTTTAGCTACTTTAACAAATACTCATCATCTATTATGGGATTTCCAACTTCCTTTTGCAATGAAGCATAATAAACAAACATTCCTATGACAACTTGAATCTTATCCCATTCAATGAATTAGATTTGGTGATGTGGATGGTGATCCTTTTGAAATCATCCACCATTTCTTCATGATGTTGCACACATGTGTCTCCAGCCTTGACCGGTTGCTTCGATTCTGAGAAGGCTTGCATGGAAAAATCCATAAATTTTGATGACAAAGTGTTGCCAACCCCTTGCTCTATCCTCTTGTGAAATTCATGTTTCACTACTTCTCGGTCTAGCTCCTGAGCTGGCATCCTGTATCCTATTACCAAATTTAAGATGCTATCAACCTCGGCCAAGTGAGCAACACACACTCATGGATTATATCTAATTCAACCAAAGAATTTTCAAGGATCCCTTTTCTAAGCTCACAATTGATTAGCCACATATTTGGCAGCCAGTGGTCCTCTTTGGGCAGAGCCAACTCCTTTTCCTAGGCTATTGTAGGTAATTTCAAAATGCTTTGTAGTTTGGGGTACATAATCTTGTAAAGATCGAGAAAATATTTACAAGTACTTGCTTCCTTCTCAACTTCCTTTTGTAGGAACAAGTAGTGATTATGCATCTTAACTGCATAATAGATGCCCTTATTTCCCATGTCAATAACTCTTTTGAACTAGTCAGATGTGGACTTGGTCCAGTTCTTCATCTTTTCCATTTTATCGACTTCTTTTGGTAGCAAGGTGAGCACTGATAATTCCATTGGGGCTTCTTCCCCAATTATGGTCCACTATTATATGTAGGTGGTCAATTCTACCACCTATGCTTTTAGCTCCTCCTTTGTTAATTGATCCTTGTTCATATGCTAGAGGATTGTAGAAACTAACCCTTGAAAGTCATCAATTTTTTGGACTTTCGATGTAGGGCCCATATTGATGGTAGTTACTTGGTAGTCCTTGCCCTATAGAGTTTCAACATCTTTGTCCACGTCCAGGGTGGCTACCTATAATATCCTAGAGTTGAAGGCATCTGTAGTGATATATGACCTCACTTTTGGCTTCTTCTTCTTACGCGTCTTTACTTGTGTCCAAGCCAATATTGCCTCTAGATGAGCTTTAGGGTCTATGAGCACAAGAGATTTCCTCTTCAACTATTGCTCTAGCATGAAGGAACCTATGTTTGATTTTCAGGGAATGTAGTGTTGAATTCATTATTTTCTCCTTCCTTCTAATCCTTTGAAGGCCCTTCATCCTCGCACCTAGGAGCACCTTAAATGTTTTCTTCTCCTTTATTTTTCTCATATTCTAGTGTTATTATATTTTCCTTATCCAACTCAACAGATTCTTCATTTCCCTTGTTAAAATATTTTTCTTGTGTTGGCCTCTTGTTTTCCTCATGCTTAATTTCAGTTTCTTGATCGGCCCCAACATCCTTCTTATCTATATTTTCTTCTTCTTTATCTTGCTCTCCTTCTGGAGGAACCTCATGTTGCAAGCCCTCATCTTGGCCAATTTTTGGGAGATCATCAATTTTATCCACATAAACCTCTATATCAATTCTCTCTTCCTTAGAATGATGCTCCTTTGGATTTTCTTCTTTATCCTTATGCTCCTCGGGCTGCTCTCCCTCGGGTTCTTGATCAAAGGTTTTGATATCATAATAGGTGTCAAATTTACTTATTTCTCCATCTTTGGGCATTTGTTTCCCTTCTTCAACTGAGGCTACTTCATCAAGATCAATCCTCAGGCCCTCATCAAAATTTTCATAATAATCATCATGGTATGAGTCCTCAGGATCTTCAACGACATCCACTACTTCTTTGGGATATTCCTTGCTCAACCTCTCCATCTCTTCAAGGATCTACATTGTAGCTTCCATTTTAGGTGGCTCGATAGGAGGTGGAGTGAGGGGAAATGAAACAACAAGTTGTGCCATAAGAATTTTAACTTGGGGATTTAGAATAACCTTAGACAACTGAGGTGGCACATTTTTCAAATATGAGACGAAGGTCACTGGAAAGGTAAGGGGTGCCATAGAGGCTCTAGGCAGAGAAGATGGCAAGGTAGAGATAGTTGGAAATGGAGGTGGGGAAGTGATTGAGGATGAAGAGTCAACCACAACAACTGGTGTTGTCGGAGAGGCAGAAGTGAGGTGGACTGAGATATCCACAATGGGTGGAGATAACATGGGCAATGATTTAGGAGTGGAAGAGGATGATGCAGTAGTCACAGTGGATAGGAGCACAAAGGTGGTACAGGGTGGAGAATGTGGTTGATCAACTCCTTCCTCCTCCTAGGGAAGAGACCCATCTTCTTGGATAGTTGGCATATTGGGAACAAAGGTTCCCACTCTCTTAGGTTTCTACTAATTTTCTAATGTACACCTTAAGTTTGAGTTGTTGCTCTGATGTGTCTTTTCTTTTTCTGGATCTAGTGATTGGTGGGGACTTGGGAGCTTCTTCTATAGAACCTGTAGCAACACCAATATCTTTCTCACTTTCAATTTCATCCTCTAACTCTCCATAGGTTAGTTCTATGCCACTTAGCTCTCTTCTCCACTAGACGAGTGATAATATCTGAATCCCTAACTTTTGGCTCCGTCCAATCAATTACTGGCAATGGCACATTAACCAGAGCATTGTATCTCTCATCAAACACATTATCATCTTCCATAACTTGATCAGGGACCAGGTACAAATTAATGGATTTCACAAATTTAGCAGTCATTCTCATGTAGTACCTCTTTCGGACCTCATGGTCATCATTGTAGTTAGCCCAGAAATGTTCAATGTGCAGCCTATGAGCATACTACCTTCCAACTTGTTTCTTTAATTTTCCAAGAGAGTCCAAACCTCCTCATTTTGTATGCAGTTCCAAGTGGTATTCAGTGAGCTCCTTCTCTAAGCATTTTGTGCATGGGGTAGTAGGGCACGCATATACTCCTTGACCAAAAGCAATGGGGTCTGGGACCCTAACATAGTACTTATTATGCAGTAAAGTGTGGAAAATTTACAACTGTCAAGTGAACTCCAACAACATTATACTGTCATTGGCGTATCGGGGTAGTCAGTATGGGAATCTTGAGAATCCCTCAGCCCTTATGTATGTAAATTTTTGGAATTGAATGAACCAATACTCAAAGCCTTTTACCAATGCCTCTGTACTATGGGACATTCTCCTATTATAATCTCCTAACAAGGTTAGAATGATGTGCATGATGAAGGAATCGTTGACCCTCTTGTAATCCTTCTTATAATTTCTATATTGGAGTTGTGGGTAACAATCATATATGAGGTTTATCCCCTTCTTCGTTCCAAAAATGCCAACATAGTCTAGTACTTTGTAGCAGAATGTTATGACTAGAAGATAAACAAGATAGGAGGTCATGTAGAACTCCTAATTTTTCTTTACTACAATGAATTGATTATGTAAATTTTTACTGATGAGTTTTTCCTAGTGAAACTTGGCCTCTCCTCAAAGGATCTCTTCTATGAAATAGAACATCAACTCCTCAAAAACTGCTAAAGTGGGGAGGCCCATTACTTTTCTCAAGAGTGTTACTAGGTCATTGGTTTCCTTGACAAAGTCACTTCGATATAGCTTTTGGGGAATTTTTTTGGAACTACCCCTCTTCTCAAGCAGCCATGTATGGTTGATAGTTCTCTTGCAACCTGTGGGGTCTAGCTTCTAGACATTCAAAGAATACTCTTTCTTTGTTTCTTCATCTTGTCAAATAGGGGGATGCCAAATGTCTTTCCAATAGACATGGGAGTTAGATCAACTAGCACCCTCCCATCTACAATGATTATCCTCCTAGTCTATGCATAGTAACATTCTTTGCATGTGAAGACTAGCTTTGGGATAATTAGGGTAGGAGGAAAGCTTGTTGCTTTCAAAATTCCACTCTTCTTTATTCTTAAAGCTTCCTCTATTCTTTGGTTAACCAAGACCCATTATCTGAATTCATCGATACTAACATTTCCCAAATCTATATATGTTACTTTATCTCAATTGGATGTGATCTTTGAGGTGCACTCAACCTCGTGGAACTCGTACTTCATCTTGGCCTTTTCTTTTTTCCCTCTTGGAGTTTTCATAATCTTCTTGCCCTTGTCAGTTTTCTTTGTTGGTTCCATAAATCCTACACACAAAACATGTAGCAAGTGCTTTGATAAATCAAGAGGGAAAAATGTTAATTAAATCATGCCAGAATATCTTTAGATGCACCCACATACCAGAGAAAGATCATTACATTCATCAAATTTTATTGTTTTGAGTTCATTTGTGAAGTTTGCAGTCTTGTGAGTTAGGAGATGCAGATTTCCACCTAGCAGAAACTGTCAAGATGAATTCCCTTAGAAATGGCTCAGGGGGGATGCATTTTTGTAGATGAAGGTCCAAGGAGAAATTTTTGTAGTGTCTCAACATCGAGTAAATTCAATGCAAACTCATTAGGCATGTGGGGAAAATATGGATAGGAGCATTTGGCATCATTTACCTTGGTTAAAGTGACATTTAAAGCTCATTTGGAGAAGCAAGGTGTAGAATCTACTAGTCAGGAGTTGATTTGAGTTCTACTGTTGAATGACAACTTAAGGTAGGTGATGTTCCACAAGTTGATTTCTACATAGTAGAACCCGTAACATCTTCCCACTTGGTTAATCTCATTTTAAATCTCTTAGGCATGTGGGAACATCATGTTTAGTGGCTCTTCCTATAGATTTCATTGTTTTAAGGATTTCGGAAGTTTAGGGTGTGGGTGTCGTGAAGTAGAGCTCCGTTAGGATTTTGGTGCTAGTCAGTGGCTTAAGGTGGGTGATGTTTCGTGGATGAAGTTCTGCATAGAAAAACCCACAAAGAAACTTTGACTTAGGATTTTTTCCTTCATTTCATAGGTTCATCATGAAATCATCAAAATTCAAGCTTACATCATTAATGGTTGGATCTAGGTGTTTACAGAAAGTTTGCAAGAAGAAATCGTTAGGCGGGGCACTATATTTGATTTTTCTTTAAACAATGGCTAAGGGATGACGGCTTTTTGTTGAGGGTGGTCTGCAAGAATGGACCTATAATGGTACCTTGACTTAGTGATTTCAATGTTTCAGCTTTCGGTTAATGCCCATAGAGGTGAGTGGTGTGGACGGTGTTGGGCAAGAAGCCGCAAGGGTTTTACCGTTAGTGATCGACCCTGATGGTGTAGCGATCCACACATGGAGACCCGAAAGGTAATCCCCGTGATGCCTTAGAGACTTGGTCAATTTCTTGATTACTCATTTGACTTATTTATAGTAATGAAAGGGGCAAGGTCAATAAAGTAGGGAGCTGTTAGAGTCTCGCCACTTGGATATGGCCTTCGTTGAACGTCCTCCCACAGGCGTTGACCCACAAGGGCAGATCCGCAAAGGCCGAAGGCTCAATCATTTTAAGTGTTTTGATTCAAATGGAAATGGTGAGAGGATGAGCAGGATCGGTCTGTCAGGGGGATGAGGTGTTTTTTTGCTAGATACAACAAGGGTTAGATGGACTCCCACCTACAAATGTCTGAAAGAATGGGACTTCAAAAATTTGAGTATAAGTATCCTCTATGTTTAAGACTTTGATAGTGTGAGGATTAGTATATGGGAATGAATGAGTGAAAATAGTGTGAGCTCATGCCATTAAAGATGGCATTAATGACAGCCACCCGAGAACAAGGTCGTGACCATTCAAGGTTTCTAGTTTGAAAGCCACAGTATAAATTCATTGTTTCGTTTTAGTGTGTTTTAGTTTATTATAGTGTAAGCTTCAATTTCCTTTTAACCAGCATTCTATTCTTCTGAGGAAACCCTAACAAACTATCCATTGATAAAAATTAATGACACATGGAGGTAGAAGGGCATAAAGACCCTTACCTGGTATTACGTGGAGAGAGAGAGAGAGAGAGAAGCACCACCTTAAGCACCAAACTTGATTATGGAAGTAGCAGCAACTTGGACCTTCAAATTTTGAACACGCAGGGTGAAAATGACATGTCAAAGTGGGCTATTTATAGATGTTGGTGTCATCAATGCTAGCATTAATTGTAGGGTCTCAAAATACATGTGGTTGGTGGGAGATGTGGAAACCCGATGGCAAAAGCTACATGTAGGAAGTCCACTATAGAAAAACATGTGGAGAATGTTGTTATGAATCAAAAAACAAACATGGAAATCTATGAGAGAAAACTGCAATAAGGAACCCGCAAATGATGAACGATGGCATGGCTTCCAGGTGACAAAAACCCGCAAAGGTTTTTCTGCAAAAGCTTGAAACCTACATGGAACCTTGGAAAATGATTTGGTCAAGATGGAATTGGAAAATTTTAAAGCATCTTATCAACCTAAGTCCAAAATAGGGGCATAAAAACTTGATACAAATGCAAACTGAACCAATGGAAGTGAAATAAAAAGAGAGGGTCCCCAGTCCAAACAAGGCATGTGTGCAAAAAGCATAACAAATGGCGACTTTGTTGGGGAATTCTCTTGAGCGTTCTAGGGATAATGATTCATCTAGAACCTAGAATATCTGGTTTCACAAACCAAAAACAAGCATCATCAAGTGAACTCAAGGCTCAAAGGAGGATAAAATCCTTAGCTAAATCATGTCACAAATATCTCAAAAAAATTTATACAGTGAACTCATTCTCTCCCCCAGAAGTGATAGTTTCAAGTGACCAATCAGCCAAGACAAGCTACATAAATAATCCAACTCCAAAAGTAACCTAGAGATTGCCTCGCTACCGGTCAAGCATCCATAGCCCCGATGGAGTTGTTGCTGCAATCCCCACAAACATTGCTTTATTACTAGATAGGCATCCATAGCCCTGATAGAGTTGTTCGCGCACCCACATAGTTGCCTATTATTTAATGTTTCCTTTCCTTTTTGTTCTTTTCTTTCTTTTATATTCTTCTTTTAGTACATTTTTTCTCAAGTGTATAAGTAGTGAAGCTCATAGTGGGTTTTAGAAATTACAATGGTCACTGGAGAAAATTTAAGATTTTTCACTCATCAAGGTTTCATGATAACAACTGCACAACTCATCAGAAGTATTAAAAATGTGTGTTGTGTTAGGTTTGAGATAAGAGTGAGAGGATTAAAACAAGGGTTTCATTCTAGGTTAAGCTAGTGTTTGGGTGAAGAGACCTGATTCACAGAATAAAATTCAAATCTGTAGTTACTCATGAAGACTTATCCATGGAACAAACAGGAACACACAACAAAGTGATCCCTTCAAGCCAACCAAGCATAGCCACCACATCAAGACCAAATAACCCCCTCAGTAAAAACAAGGGCCAGAAAAACAAGTGAAAGCAAAGCAAATCCAAACAAGAAATAAAAGACCTACCCTAACTATGTACAAGGGTGAGCTAAAACAGTTCAGGCAAGGAAATAATGCTTTAGGTATTACCCGTTAACTAGCAATAGGACATCTTCTCCAGTGAGTTTTTTCAAGCGAAAGGCATTATCTCTGAGAATTTTGAAATTTTGAAATGGACCAAGCCAGAGCTTGTCGAATTTATCATGTTCCCCTTTCTTCTCATGGGCCTTATCCCAATATAACACTAAGTCAATAATTCTAAAGGCCTTAACTTTGGCTCTATGATTGAACCATATTTTGACTACGCCCTGATATTTGGAAAAAAAATCTACAGCTTCATCTCATTTCTCTTCTAAGTGGAGTAATTCAGCTAGATGGGCTTCAATACATTCTCTCTCCTCATAATAGGTGTTGATAAACTATAGCATGGGGATCTTGAGGTGGATTGGAAAAACGGGTTCCAAACCATAAATGAGGTGGTATGGGGAAGTTCCTAGGGCTACTTTGTGTTGGGTGTGATATTCCCATAGAGAAAACTGCAACTGGGTGTGCCAATCCTTTGGATTCTTATCTAGCAACTTGTAGATGACAATCAACATATTTTTGTTGGTGGATTCAACTAACTTGTTACCTTGGGTGTAGTAATTTGATGAAAATTTTAGCACAATCCCATAATCAAAAGCCTAACCCATAAATTTAAGAGAGGAAAAATTCGGACCATTATCACATACTAATGCAAATGGGAATCCAAAATGATTGATAATGTGACTTTCAAGAAAATTAATAACTACCTCAGTTGTGCATTGTTTAGAAGAAATATCCTCTACCCACCTAGTACAGTAATCAGTTGCAATTAGAATGTACATGTGACCCGCCGAGGATGGTGGATTTACCAGACCAATGAAGTCGAGTCCCCATTGGGAAAATGGCCTTACCACATCAACCGGTTGTAGTGGGATAGTAGTATATCTCTCCCTAGAGGTAGCAATTTGACAAACATGGCAAGACCAAATATGGTTGTGAGTGTCTTTGAACAGTGTTAGCTAGTAGTATCCAGCTCATAGAATCTAGTGAGTCATTGGACATGATCTATCTCTTGTTCTGAATTTTTCATGAAACTCTCTCAACACTTCAACTGTGTCTACTTTTCCTAGGCATATGAGGTAGCTCCCTTCATGATTCTTCTTGTATAGCATGGCACCCTTCAGCATATAACTATTACTTTTCAGCCTCAGAGCTCGCTTTTGGACTCCTTGCAAGCATGTCAAGCATTTGTGGTTCAATAGATAATACACAATGTCATCATACCATCATTTGGAAAAACATCCTCCAAGTGGTATTGTTGAATAGTAATCTTTGGTCCTATTTCAGCCAAGGTGCATGTAAGAGCTTGATCTCGAACCAGTTTCATGGGTTAGATCTTTATATCATACTCTTGCAGCAATGTAACCCATTTTGCTCGTATTTCTCCTGGCTCATTTTACATCAGCAATATCTTAACAGTCGGGTCTGGTACAATGGAAAATACCTTGTTTCTCAAGATGTAGTACTTGAACTTCTTGACTCCATGGACTAGAGCATACATCTGTTTCTCAACACTAGGGTAATGCAATTCAACATCCTTCAAAGGAGCACTCATGAAAGCAATAGGATGCTCACTTTTTGTGTCATCCTTTTGTGTTAGCATGCTGGCACATGAATGATCTGAAGCAAATGAATATGTATAGAATGGATTAGAGTAATTAGGGATGACTAGTATGGGAGCATCTAGAATTTCCCTCTTTATTTCTGCAAAGGCTTTCTTAGCCTCTTGTGTCCATTCCACCTTAGTATCATGCTTAAGCATAGCATCCAGTGGCTTCACAATCTCTACAAACCCAGTGATGAACTTCCTGAAAATTTTAATTTTCCCAAAAATGGATTTCATTTCTCTCTTACTTCCTAGAGGCTGAATCTTTAGGATGGCTTGAATGCATTCTAGGTCAATTGATATACCCCTTTATGTGATTACATGTCCCAATAATTTTCCCTCAGTTACCCCAAAAATACACTTCTTTGGGTTCAATAAGATGCCAAACTCCCTGCATTTCTAGAACACCTTGCATAAGTCAGAAACATGGTCCCCTCTCTTCTTGAGAGCACTATGAGGTCATCCATGTAGATGATGATGCATTTACCAATAAGATCTTTGAAAGCTATATCCATGGCATGCTAAAATGTTGCACCCGCATTGATCAAATTGAATGACATTCTTTTGTATGAAAATGTACCCCACTTTGTGGTGAAATCTATCTTGTGACTGTCTTCATCCTACACCATCACTTGATTGTAGCCAGAGTAGCCATCAACAAAGGACATCATTTGTGAACCATTGAAAATTTGCAGCACTTCATCTAGTGAGGGCATAGGTTAATTATCTTTCTCAGAAGATCGGTTCAAATTCCTAAAATCCACGCACAACCTCATCTCCCCATTTTTCTTTCTGATTGGAACCAGATTGGACTCCCATGTGGAATTTTGAATGGGGAAAATGATTCATACAGACAATTTTTTCTTTACTTCTTTAAAAATAATAGGCTCCAATAGTGCATTAATCGGACATTGTCACTGCCTAAACGGCTTCGCATCTAGTTTGAGGGGGATAGTGTAGGTAATTATTGAAGTTTCGTACATCTTGAGGTCCTCATATCCCCAAGCTATCACATCATGATAAATATTTAATGCATCAATTATTCCTTTCTTTTCTTTTGGGGTGCATAGCTTTCCAATAAAAATACTTAGGTAATATTTAATTCCTAGGTTTTTTATTCTCATCCTTATCTTCTTGAGCTATCTTGTTTCTCAAGATAAGATTAGGGTTATGCATCTTTTCTTTTATAAAAAAAATCATATCTTGTAATTAAAAAATCATGAATAATATTATGTTGCACGTCTTTTTGCAATAGCTCTACTTTTTCTATTTTTCTCTTCTGTGGAAGGATTTTCTAGTTTGCATTTTAGATCTTGGTTTCTAACATGGTATCAGAGCCTTGATTTGCAACCCCTTCTAATATTTTTGAGAAAATCATTGCAAATTTTGTTCGGGATTCCTCGAGGGTATCATGCCTTGAGTTCATCTATGAGGCGTTTTGGATAAGATTGGGCCTCACCATTAGATTTAGAGCACTAGAAAAAGTCAAGATTGGCTTTTATTTTGCAGATTTTGGCCATCATTTGCTAGATCCATGAGGGTTTCAAGCTGGGAGATTTCTTGCAAGCTCTAGAGGTAGCTGATTTTTCAGAGTAGTTTGGGCACAAACGGAGGTCACCATCACATTTGCAGTGGCCAAAAACCCTAAAAATGCCTGTCGTTTCAATGATTTTGGTGAAGTTGGTCTGAAAGGCAAAAAAAAATGTTTGGGAGGTCGTACGACCTCCCCAGCATGCTCCCTGAGGCACGGAAAACAAAAAAAAAATCAAAAAACATTTTTTTTGTGATCCATGCTGGCGCCTCCAGTTATAATGCAGCCCACCACCCGGCGGCCACCCAGCGGCCACCAAACCACCGCCACCGCCCAACTCCAACGCCGCCACTCAGCCCACCACCAGCGACCCCCTCTAGACTCTGCCGCTGCTGCCTCTGTCAGCCCCCGCGAGCTCCATGTGCAGCCACTGTGGTCCTATGGGGGACTGGGCACTATGCGCCCAACCCCTGACCACCCACAACACCAGCTTAACAACATATGGTGAACCACGGACCCACAATTAGCCCCAGATTCCTAGAGCAGAGAATATACCGCGATAAGATTCCTAGAGCATAGGATTTACGGCCCAAGCGAATATTATCACATTTATTAGGGGGGCATTTTGCTAATGGGATGGCTATTATTTCTTCTCTTGAAGTGCTGATGTCAGGATGACATCAGCGGCCGTACGGCAATCCAACCCCCTCCTAGCCCTGATTTGCCCTAAAGGAGCACTTTTTTTCTTTTTGGCATAACTTGGGCACACGGTATCAAAATCGGGAAAACAAGATATCGCCAAAAAGCTGGTTCCGAGCACTTTCTATTGGTATAGGTCATTTTTCAATATTTTTCTATTTATCTACATTTATTTCTGTTTGAAGTTAGATGTTCATTTTTGGCTTCCGAGCTCATAACTTTTTGCCACGATCTCTGATTTTCGTCTTCTTTGTGGCGTTGGAAAGGTATTGAGGAGCTCTATTTTTCTATCAATGCACTTTTTTCTGTATCTATCCCAAGTTTATCATTATTCCAAATTTTTCCTAACAAGTGTTTTGGAGATTACTTGGATGTTTTGGCAGTTGGAAAGGTGAAACTTGAATATTTGCACTTCATTTCAGTACCACATCATCTTATTTTCTATTTATGCACATTAGCATTCTCTCATTTTACAATCATTGGGTTATTGTAATAAATGAACTGAGAAAGTTCCATCATGGGGGTTTCTTGCATAATAATCTGATTAGAGTGTAGTTTTTCACTTTGATCTCCATCTCTAGCTTGATTTGTTGACAGCCCGCATGGGTTATCTAGTTTCTTAGTTTCTTTTGGCCACATTCTTATCTTAGCTTGACACATATCAGATTCACATCGGTTCACACTTTAGATTGAGAGTTTATGTTTCTTGATCTGCATTAGTTCAGATCTTTCTCAGTTTGAGGGCCATGTTTTTATGGTTAATGTTTCAAAGTCTTTATGGTACTTGTTCCTATGGAAGATTTTTAGTCTCAGTTTGGCATCAGCATTGAGATACATGGTTTCCAGATTATGTCATCATCTTATCTACTATTGCTTCACAGATTCCACGGTTGTTCCAGTTTGTGAGTTTTCCAGTGTTCTGTGGCATTGGGTCTGCTGTCACATTATTATGATTCCATTTTTGGTTTCTTGTAGATAGAAGTATCTTTCCTTGCTTGTCAGATTGTGGTTCTAGTGTTACTCCATAGTGTTCTTCCAATGCTTCTTTGCAGCAGTCATCTCATTGTAGGGGGGTTTTGTCCCACCGGGTTTTCCTTCTCTATCTCATTATTGCATTTGTACCTCGATACCTGATCAGGCCTTCGTTTTTGGGACCCATTCATGCTTTCTTGCATTCATCTTAGTTTTTAGGTGCATGCTTTTTTAGTCTCCCTATGTTGCACTTATGGGGGGGTGTTACTGTAATTAATATTTAATTACACTTGCATAACTTTACTTATGTAATATTTAATTCCTAGGTTTCTTATTCTCATCCTTATCTTGTTGAGCTATCTTGTTGCTCAAGATAAGATTAGGGTTATGCATCTTTGCTTTTATAAAGAAAACCATATCTTGTAATTAAAAATTCCTAAATAATATTATGTTGCACATCTTTTTGCAATAGCTCTGCTTTTTCTATTTTTCTCTTCTGTGGAAGGATTTTTTGGTTTGCATTTTAGATCTTGGTTTCTAACATTTTGTTGGTCTTCAAATTGATAACCCCTTCTATATCAAGCTCTACTTCTCCAGGTTCCATCTCATCTATAATCTGGGAAGCAAACACATCTGATCTGGTGATGAATTCAAGAATATGCTTGTCATCCTTGAACACTTGGAAGTTAGTCACATTTTTAGGCATTGATGGGGTAAGGGTGAGTTCTACTATGAACTTCTTCAAGCCAGTCAATGATAAAGGCTACAGGGTGTTGGTTGCTTGGGCTAATGCATCAACAATTTTATTTTTTCCTCAGGAAATTAACTAAATATTAAATGCATCAAACCCCTCTATGAGATCCCATAATCTATGCCTATAGCTAGCTAGCCTCCAATGGCATGAGTACAATTTTATGATCTACTTGACAACTAATTTAGAATCCCCAAATACTTGTAACATTTTAACCCTTTTTCTTAACACCATAAGCAACCCATGAACTAATTCCTCATACTCTACTACATCATTAGTATAATAAAATTGTAATCTATGCATGGAAAAGTACGTCTTACCCAAAGGACCGACTAGTTTGAAGCCTACTACCACTCCTTGCTTGAATTTAGATCCATCAAAGTGCAACATCCAAAACTTGGAAGAGCATTTTACTGTGGAGCTGATAGAGCACACTTCACTTTCGGGCAGTGCATTCAATCCTTCACCCTCAGACTATTTGCACTTCAACTGGTCTTCATCATGTTGTTCCTTCAGAACTTCCTTCAGAGTGATCTACCTTTTGATGTGATCTACTATCATTTGGCACAAGAAGCACTTGAACTCAGAATGAAAATAATTAGGTATTCTACACCAACTCGAAAGTAAGAGTTCCTTGAAATCCATTCTAGCTCCTAAATTGAGTTGATCGTGCACACATTCTTGCATGAATTCTTGGAAACCATCAAATAGCCCAAGGTTACCATCTTCTTGAAAATATTTATTATCGGACTCAACCAATGCTTCCATGCTATTAGGAAGGATGGTCAAATTGGTAGAGGCATGACTAGCACAAGGACCTCTTCTTCCAAAACTCCATATGCAACTAGGAGATAATTCCCCAATTCTATTTCTACAATAGTACTTTATTTGTATTGTTGTACTTTGTTATCATAAATCTCATCCTGGGCTCCAATTCAATCTGAATTTGATTGGGTAGCCCCTTCCAAGGTAGCCACATATGTGAATAATTAGTTGTGGTATAACCATTGAGGGCTCAAAAGAAGTCTCTTCCCAATATGATACCATAAGTGTCAGGAATATATACAACTTGAATATCAATCACTTGTTGCACTCTAGGGTTTGTTGTAATCTACATAGGGATTTTGTTTAGATCCCCTACCATGTTAACCTCAATTTTATCAAGTTGTGTCCCCTTACACTTGGATGGGATCGGGTTTATTCCTAGTGCTTGGAATATTGCAAATGGCATGACATTAGTAGAGGCTCTTGAATCATGCAAGTAGTTATGTAGATTTTTTCCAAACATATGGATGGTCAACAAAAACGGAGGGGTCTCCAGCTTTCCTTGGAATAGTCCCATAGTGGTGTTGGCTTGGGCCACTTGAGCTTTATCCTTTTCATTTCCTTTATCCTTTGTTTGAATTACATTTTTTTCCTTAGTGGGCTACTTATCCAATTTCTAGTTTTTACTTAGTTTTTTATCACACTTCACCCCTATGATTTCTCTAATCACTGGCTCACTATTAGATGTATCAAATGAGACTCTCTTTGTAGCTGCCTCTTTGGATGGTTTTGACGGTGTTGTACCATTCAATGATCAAGAGAAGGAATTCCTAATTGTGGGTACTTGTAGCAGCTCAAAAGTTGATAGGCTCACTTTTACCTTCTTTAATTCCTCTGTCATGTACTCTCCCATGTGTTCAACATCCCCTTCAGATGAATCACCTTGGGAAAGATTAGCAGGTTTCTCTTTAATAGGATCAAGCTACCTATTCCTATTGAATTATTGAGTTGGCACCCTAGGGTAAGGTCGGTTATTGCTACCATTTGGATAAGGTGGCCTATTGAAATTGTTGGGTGGTATAGAGTTCATAAACGGACCACCAACTTGCATATTTCTTAGGTTATAAGGGGTCACACATTGATGGAACATGTGAACTTCTTCCTCTCATCACTCTCCCACATCTTTAGGACCATTATTTATTGAATCAAACATCTGAGATAGGGTTCCTTCATTACATACATCATTTGATTCACCTCCCTCTTTTGCAACCTCTTTCTTGGGTTTGTTTTTGTCACTCTAGGGGAAAGGAACCTGGTTGAAAACCAAGACCAAATCATATGATTTCAAAGGAACTATTTATCTATAGCTTGATCTATCAACAACATTTTTCACTTCCACTTGAAATATCACAGCAGTGGTTTGGAACTCCAAACACTAGAGCTTGGAATGCCTGTTGGTTTGATGGATCCTACACCATCTAGATAATGTTGCCTCAGCCAAGTATAGTTTTCTTCCCAATTTATCCTTACCACCAAGTGGGTCGAGAGGTGTAAGTACCCCACCATTGTTGGGTTTGGTATTCCATGTTCTATTCTTCCTTTGGGGCTTCTTTCTTTCAAAGTTTTGTCCAAAATGTTGACCTCGTTAATAATTCTACCTTGAAGCTACACTTGAATCTTGGTTGTCTAAGTGATAGTTGGCTTGAATGCTCCTTTGAGATGCTTGCAATTAATTATTTTGATTCCTCAAATGAGTTACTTTAGTGGATGACTTCTTCACCTACTCAACCAATTCATCAATTCATTCCTTGTTTGAACTAGTTTGTGTCGGTACTGAATTTTGGAGGAAAATGGGGTGTGTTGCAGGTAGATTTTGTTGAACAGCTGAAGATTTGGAGTTCTACAGATATAACAATACATGGGGCTGTTATGAATAAGTCTACTGATTTGAAGTCTGTAGATAACTAGGTACTAATGGCGCCTGATTGAATGGTGGCCTTGGATGTGGCACAATGGGTAGTTGAGGAACCTAGTTCATTAGTGGCATCTGATGGGCCAACGCATGGTTGAGCCCCTAGATTTGTCCAAGGTTGGTAGTAGGTCCTAACTAGGGTAATGGACCAACCAAGTGTTTCCCCAAATACATGTTTTCCTTCACTACTTTTCTATAAGCATCTACCAAGTGTGCAGGAGACTAGTACATTTGCTTTACCAAAGTTGATGTAAGATTGTCTAGAGTAACATAATATACTGCTCTTGTTGAAGCATCATCAACCACATAGGTTGGTTGCAACTTCATGTATTCCCAATGAAATCTATTGTTAAAGGAGTTGATTGGCTCATTGACTTCTCTTCTAACTAAAATGATTTGTTGATGTAAGTCTATGGGGCTAACTAGGATTTTGAATTTCTATAAAAATGTGTTCTTCATGAGGTTCCAAGAGGTGATAGACCCTCTGGGTAAGTGTATGTACCAATAGAATGCTTCATCTCCCAATGAATAAGGGAAGAGCCTGCATGCAACATATTCATGTTCAATCTGCATGTCCTTGAGGGTTGTTTGGAAAATCTTGATGTGTTCTTCAGTTATCCTCTGAGGATCATTTGGATGGAACTTGGAGCATAAACCTTCTGAATTCTTGGGCATATCATGGTAGTCATTGAATAATAGTGGCGATGGATTGTTTCCCAACCAAGCCATTGGTGGAGGTGAGAGTGGTAATGGTTGAGTTGTAGTAACCTGTGGTTGAGGTATGGGGGTTGTAACAATGTTTTGGATGTGGCTAGTAAATGGAGAAAAGGTTGGTTGGAGTGAAGGAGAAGATGGGAATAGAGGGGCTGGAGGAGATGGAGGTGGTGTTGATGTTGAAACTTCCCCTTTCTTGGCTCTCCTAGCCCTTCTAGGGGTCTTTAACTCTTGAAATTATCCCTTATCTGGTGTGGATCTAGTCACCCTATGAAATATTTGGAGAGAGAATGACCCAATTTGATCCAGCTTCATCCAACGGCCCTCCCTCTAGCACCAATTTTGTTGATGGGTTTTTTCACACCTCTCAACACAGACAAAACACAAGTGTAATGTCTCTCTTGAAAGAAAATTCCCTGCAAAGACAACTCATTTTTGATCTATGATTTGCTAGTAGTCACATGGGGCCTTTATGGTTCACAAATTGTGGAAGATTTGGGTCTATAAATTGAGTTTTAAAGTTCTAGAAGTGATGAATAGTAACATAAACTTTATGAAAGCAATTTGAAACTCATCTTTTCCATCAGATTTAACAGTACATTAATGCTTGAAATCTAAGTTTAACTCAAGTTTTAAAGAAATATCAAAATATGAAAGGGTTTAGAGAGTTATTCTAAATCTAAAAAACTATGTAACAACAATAGCAATGGTAGATGTTGCAGTAGAAAAACTTCCCAAACTGAGTTTTTCTTAACCAAGAATCATCTATAGTATCACAAAACTAGTACAATCTTCTAAGGTTCTTTGTAGATTTTCAGATTGTCCCATTCACCTATTTATAATGAATAAACAATTGAGCTTAAATGCAGCAGTTAAAGGAGCTCAAACTAACTTTACACAACACTTTATCATCAATAAATTGCTAAAAGTATGAGTTGGAAGTGCATCAAATACTGCAACATACAACCATCATTAAAGTTGAACATGAACTAGCTAGCTAAAAATAAACTTAAATAGTAAATGAACAAGCTAAAATAAACATTTGGAGGATGAATCATGCGAACGCAATGAGCAATTCTTTTCTTTATATATTGCAATAGAGTGTTTTTACACAACAACTCATCTCTATCTTTGAAAATGAGAGAATGCCCCTATTTATAGCTTTCAAAAAGTAGAATGAATCATCAAGATTAATTTGCAATGAATGGTCCATATTCATTCTAACTTAGGGTTTTCACATCACCCAATATGAGTACAAAATTTACAATATAAAATAGGTTATTTTGTCTTTTTCCCTATTTTGTCCTCTAGCCTATTTTTCCATGTAGCTAACTTTGACTTTTAGCTACTTTAACAAATACTCATCATCTATTATGGGATTTCCAGCTTCCTTTTGCAATGAAGCATAATAAAGAAACTTTCCTATGAAAACTTGAAGCTTATCACATTTAATGATATCAGATTTGGTGATGCAAAAGGTGTCCTTTGCAAATGATCCAGCATTTCTTCATGATGTTGCACACATGTGTCTCCTACCTTGACTAGGTGCTTCAATTCTAAGAAGGCTTGGCAGAAAAATCCATAAATTCTGTTGAAAAAGTGTCACCAGCCCCTTCTTTATCCTCTTGTGAAATTCACATTTCACTATCTCTCAATGTAGATCTTGAGCTAGCATCGTGTATCCTATTACCAAATTTAAGAGGCTATCAGCCTCGGCCAAGTGAGCAGCAACACACTCACAGATTACATCTAATTCTACCAAAGAATTTTCAAGGATCCCTGTTTTGAATTCATAATTAACCAGCCACATATCTGGTAGCTAGTGGTCCTCTTTGGACAGATCCAACACCTTGTCCCAGACTGTTGTATGTAATTTCAAAATCCTTTGTAGCTTGGGGTACACAATCTTGTAAATATCAGGGAAATTTTACAACTACCTGTTTCCTTCTCAACTTCCTTTTGCAATACCAAGTAGTGATTATGCATCCTAACTACATAATCGATGCCCTTATTTCCCATGTCAATAACTCTTTTCAACTAGTCAGATGTCGACTTGGTCCAGTTCTTCATCTTTTTCATTTTATTGACTTCTTCTTTTGACAGCAAGGAGGGCACTGACAATTCCATTGGGGCTTCTTCCTTGATTTTGGTCCACTATTGTATGTAGACGGTCAATTTTTCCACCTATTCTTTTACCTCCTTTTTTGATTGATTTGTGTTCATCTGTTGGAGGATTGTAGAAACTGAACCTTGAAAGACATCAATATTTTGGGCTCTGGATTCAGGGCCCAAATTGATGGTAGTTTCCTAGTAGTCCTTTCCCTGTAGGGTGTTGTCATCTTTTTCCTTGGCAGGGGTAGCTACCTATAATATCCTGGAGACGAAGGCATTTGTAGTGATATGTGACCTCACTTTTCTCTTCTTCTCACATGTCTTTACTTGTTTCTGAGCTAGTATTTCCTCTAGACGAGCTTTAGGGTTGGCGAGCATAGGAGCTTTCCTCTTCAACTACTGTTATAGCCATGAAGGAACGTTTTTTTGATGGTCAAGGGATGTTGTGTTGAATTCATTATTTTCTCCTTCCTCCTGACCCTTTCAAGGCCCTTCCTCCTCATGCCTAGGATCACCTTCGATGTTTTCTTCTCCTCTTCTAGTGTTATTACCTTTTCCTTATCCGTCTCAACGGATTCTTCATTTCCCTTGTCAACATATGTTTCTTGTGTTGGCCTCTTGTTTTCCTCATGCTCAATTTTGGCTTCCTAGTCGAGCCCAACATCCTTCTTGTCCGTGTTTTCTTCTTCTTTATCTTGCTCTCCTTCTGGAGGCACTTCTTCATGCTATAGGCCCTTGCCTTGGCCAGTTTCTAAGAGCTCATCAATTTTCTCCACATCAACATTTGTATCAATTCTCTCTTCCTCAAAGTGATGCTCCTCAAGGTTTGCTTCTTTATCCTAATGCTCCTTGGGTTGCTATCCCTTGGGTTCCTAATTAGAGGTTTTAACATCATAATAGGTGTTGTATTTTCTCATTTCTCCATCTTTGGGTGCTTCTTTCCCTTCTTCATTTGAGGCTACTTCATCAAGATCAATCCTCAGGCCCTCATCGACATGTTCATAATAATCATCACAGTTTGATTCCTTGGGCTCTTCAACAACATCTACTACTTCTTTGGGATGCTCCCTACTCAACCTCTCCCTCTCTTCAGAGATTTGCATTGTAGCCTCCATTTTAGGTGGCTCGATAGGAGGTGGAGGGAGGGACAATGCAACAACAAGTTGGGCCATAAGAAGCTTAACTTGGGGATTTAGAATAACCTTAAAGAACTAAGGTGGCACATTTTGCAAATATGAGACAAAGGTCTCTAGTAGGGTAAGGGGTGCCATATTGGCTGTAGGTAGAGAAGGTGACAAGGTAGAGATAGTTGGAAATGGAGGTGGGAGTGAGGAAGATCATAGTGGGGAAGTGGTTGAGGAGAAAGAGTCAACCACAACCACTAGTGCTATTAGAGAGGCAAAATTGAGGTGGACCGAGATGTCCACAAAAAATAGAGATTACTCAGGCAACGATTCAGGACTAGAAGGGGATGGTGTAGTAGTTGTAGTTGATGGGAGTATAGGGGTGATATGGGGTGGAGAATGTGGTTGCTCAACACCTTCCTCCTATTGGGGTGAAGACACTTCTTCTTGGATAGTTGTCATATCGGGAACAAAGGTTCCCACTCTCTTAGGTTTCTTTGGTCACCTCTACCCTTCTACTAATTTTCTAATGTACACCTTGTGTTTGGGTTTTTGCTCCAATGTGTCTTCTTTTTCTAGATCTAATGACTGGTGGGGACTTGAGAGCTTCTTCCTAGAACCTACAATAATTTCACTATTTGTCTCTCTTTCAATTTCATCCTCTAACCATCTAGCCACTTCTTAGTTCTTTGCTCCACTAGACAAGTGACAGTATCTAAATCCCTAACTTCTAGCTCCATCCGATCAATTACTGGTAATGACACATTAACCAAAGCATTGTATCTCTCATCAAGCATATTATCATCTTCCACAACTTGATTAGGGACCGGGTATAGATTAATGGATTTCATAAATTTAATAGTCATTCTCATGCAGTACCTCCTTCGGACCTCATGGTCATCATCACAATTAGACTAGAAATCTTCAATGCGTGGCCTATGAGCATACTACCTTCCAACTTGCTTCTTTAATTTTCCAAGAGGGTCTAAGCCTCCTTATTCTTTATGCAGTTCCAAGTTGTATTTGGCGAGCTCCTTCTCTAAGTATTTTGTGCATGGGGAAATAGGGCACGAATATACTCCTTGACCAAAAACAATGGGGTATGGGACCCCAGCACGGTGCTTGTTATTAAATAAAGTGTGGGAAGTTTGCAACTGTTGAGTGAGCTCCAACAAGATTATTTTTTCATTGGGGTATCCGGGTAGTCACTTCGGGAATCCTGGGAATCCCAAATGAACCATTACCCAAAGCCTTTTACCAACACATTTGTACTCTGGGACATTCTCCTATGATGATCTCCTAACAAGGTCTGAATGATGTGTATGACGAAGGAATTGTTGACCCTCTTGTAATCCTTCTTGTAATTTCTATATTAGAGTTGTGGGTAACAATCATATATGGGGTTTTTCCCTTCATTCCCAAGGTGCCAACACAGTCCAGTCCTTTTTAGGGGAATTTTTTAGCCAAAAGGTACACAAGATAGGAGGTCATGTAGAACTCCTAAGTTTTCTTTACTGCAATGAATTGATTATGTAAATTTTAACTAATGATTTTCGCCCAGTGAAACTTGGCCTCTCCTCAAAGGATATTTTCTATGAAATAGAACATCAACTCATCAAAAAGTGTTGAAGTGGGGAGGCCCATTACTCTACTCAGGAGTGTTACTAGGTCATTGATTTCCTCCATGAAGTCATTTCAGTATAGCTTTTGAGGAACTTTTTTGGCATTTCCCCTCTTCTCAAGTAGCCATGTCTAGTTGATGGTTCTCTTGCAACCTGTGGGGTCTACCTTCCAAGCATTTAAAACATACTCTTTCTCTATTTCCTCCATATTATCAAATAGGGGGATACCAAATGTCTTTCTAATAGACATGGGAGTCAGATCAGTTACCGCCCTCCCATCTACAGTGATTATACTCCTAGTCTACACATGGTAACATTCTCTACATGTGACAACTAGCTCTAGATTGACTAGGGTAGGAGGAAAGCATGTTTCTTTCACTATTCCACTCTTCTTTATTCTCAAAGCTTCCTCTATTCTCAGGTTAACAAGGACCCATTGTCTAAATTCATCAATACTAACATGTCCCAAATCTGTATCTGTTACTTTCTCCTAATTGTATGTGATCTTCAAGGTGCACTTGACCCCATGGAACTTGTACTTCATCTTGGCCTTTTCTTATTTCCCTCTTGGAGTTTTCGTAATCTTCTTGCCCTTGTCATTTTTCTTTGTTGGTTCCATACATCCTACAAAAAAAGCACGTAATAAGTGCTATGATAAATCAAGAGGGTGAAACATTTGTCAAATCATGCCATAATATCATTAGATGCATCCACATACTTGAGAAAGATCAATACATTCATCAATTTTTATCATTTTGAGTTCATTTGTGAATTTTGTAGTCTTGTAGGTTAGGAGATGTAGATTTTTGCCTAGCAGAAGCTGTCAAGGTGAATGCCATTAGAAATGGCTCAAGGACGACAGACTTTTGCAGATGGAGGTCCAAGGAGAAATTTTTACAGTGTCTCAACATCAAGTAAATTCAATGCAAACTCATTAGGCATGTCGGTAAAATATGGATAGGATCATTTAGCATCATTTCCCTTGGTTAAAGTGGCCTTTAAAGCTCATGCGAAGCAAGGTGCTGAAGGTGCTAGTCAGGAGTCCATTTGAGTTCATTCGTTGAATGACGACTTAAGGTAGGTGGCATTTCACAAGAGGAGTTTCGCATAGCAAAACCCGCAACATCTTCCCACTTGGTTAATCTTATTTTAAATCTCTTAGGGACATGGGAACATCATGTTTGATGGCTCTTCCTGTAGACTTCATCATTTTAAGGATTAGGGAAGTTCACAGTGAGAGTGTCATGAAGTAGAGTTTCGTAAGGATTTTTCCACTAGACAGTGGCTTAAGGTGGGTGGCATTCACATAGCAGAACTCACAAAGACACTTTGACTTAGGATTTTTTCCTTCCTTTCATAGGTTCATCATGAAATCATCAAAATTCAAGCTTACATCATTAATGGTTGGATCTAGGTGTTGGTGGAAAGTTTGCAAGTAGAGGTCATTAAGTGGGGCACTATATTTGATTTTTCGTTAAACAACGACTAAGAGATGATAGCTATCTGTCAAGGGTGGTCCACAAGAATGGACCTGTAATGGTACCTTGACTTTGTGATTTCAATATTTTGGTTTCGGGTTAATTCCCAAGGTAGTGAGTGGTGCAGATGGCATTGGAAAAGAAGCCACAAGGGTTTTTCCGTTAGCAATCAGCCCCGATGGTGCAATGAACTATACATGGAGACCCACCAGGTAATCCCCGCAATACCTCATAGCCTTGGTCAATTTCTTGATTACTCATTTGACTTATTTACAACAATGAAAGGGGCGGGGTCCACAAAGCAGAGAGCTATTAGAGTGTCATTGTTTGGATATGGCCTTTGTTAAACATCCTCCCATAGGTGGTGACCCGCAAGGCTAGACCCACAAATACCAGAGGCTCAATCAATTTAAGTTTTTTGATTCAAAAGGAAATGGCGAGAGGATGAGCGGGATCTACATGTTGGGGGTATGAGGTGATTTTCATGCTAGAGACGGCAAGGGCTAGATGGAATCTCGCCTGTGGATGTCAGCAAGAATGGGACTTTGAAGATTTTAGTTTAGGTATCCTCTATGTTTAAGACTTTGATAGGGTGAGGATTAATATGCGGGAATGAATGGGTGGAAGTAATGTGAGCTCATTCTATTTAAGATGGGGTGTTAACAATAGTTGCATGAGAATGAGGTTCTACGACCATTTAGGGTTTCCAGTTTGAAAGCCAGGGTGTAAGTTCATTGTTTCATTTTACTATGTTTTAGGTGATTATAGTGTAAGCTTCAAATTATTTTTAACCAGCCTTCTATTCTTCTGAGGAAACCCTAATGAACTATCCATCAAGCAAAATTAATGACACACAAAGGCAGAAGGGCATAAAGACCCTTACCCAGTATTACATGGAGAGAGAGAGAGAAGCATTTCCTTAAGCACCAAACTTTATTATGGAAGCAATAGCAGCTTAGGACTTGAAATTTTGAACACATAGGGTGAAAATGACATGTCAAAGTGGGCTATTTATAGACATTGGTTCCATCAATTCCAATATTAATTGTAGGGTCCTGAAATATGTGAGGTTGGTGGGAGATGCGGAAACCCGACAGGTGGAAGCTGCATGCGGGAAGTCTACTGTGAAAGGACACGTGGAGAATTTTGTTATGAATAGTAGAACAAACAAGAAAATTTGTGAGAGGAAACCTATAATAAGGAACCTACAAACAGAGAAAGATGGCGCAGCTTCCGAGTGACGGAAACCTGCAAAGGTTTTTCCACAAAAGCTTGAAACTTTCCTGGAACCCTGTAAAATGATTTGTTCAAGATGCAATTGAAAAAAAATAAGGCACCTTATCAACCTAAGTCCAAAATAGGGGCACAAAACTTGAGAAAAATGTGAACCGAACAAGCATAAGGGAAATGAAAAGAGAGGGTCCCTAGTCCAAGCAGGGTGTGTGTGCAAAAAGCACAACACTCACCTCTAGAGAAGAAGATGGAGTAGGGAATACCCTAAGTGGAGATTCTTGTGGGAAATTTAGTGGAGGAGAATTGGGAGAATGAGGAGAAGAAGAATCACTTACTTGTGATGGAGAAGAAGGCACATCAATTTATTTTTCTTCTTCTGCTACTTGTTTATCCTTCTCCTTTTGTGTTTGCTTTGGGACATCATCTCCACAAGTTTTCTCCAATATGGCTTTCTTTCGAGGATCTTCATCACCATCTCCATGTCCACCTGTAAAAATTTGATGAGTAGAGGAGCATTATGGTAGAGTGGAATATGATGGTTTTTTCTCCTTGATGTTGAGCATCTTGAGACTTTGGGGGCACAATTGTTCATTTTTTGTAGTTTTCCTATGCATCCAATCTTGAGTTCTCTTAAGAACTATTGCAGTCTTGGAATCTATGCTTTCCACTTCATTGATGCTCCAATATATGGACACAATTGGTTGTTTCGACACATGATTGATCAAATTTGGGGCCAATAGGTTAGATTCATCATCTTCTATACCTTGGATATCCCAATTTAATCTAAATATTATAATTTTCCTTAAATACAATCTCATCTAACTTCTCCTTCAAACCTTATACTCATCTTCACAATCTACCTAATAATCCTCTAGATGTGGAATATGGTAAAATCCTAGTCCCAATTGTAGATTATATTTGACAAAGTTTTTATTTTCAAAGGGAAATCTCTTCTCATAAAATTACATTGTGTACTTCATTAAATCCCTTTCAATGTTGAGGGAATGTGACATTAAATTACAAGAATAATACCTAAGGCCAATAGGGGAATTAACACCTACCTTTTTACTTTCTTGACATATTTTATTTACCTCTGCAACTTTTCTACATACTTTAATGAGAACAAATTTGTCCTCTGAATATTAAGGAAGCTTGTAAGGGAGTCCATAAAAACCTCCAATTCTAATATAAATAAATATTTGAAACTATATGAAATGGCTACTATAAGTGTCGATTAATTCAATAGCTTCTAGAGAAATCCTCAAACCTATATCCCCTTGGATCTCTCTTACTATTCTCTTGGTGAATACATCATTCACTCTTCTAAAATGTTTGAAACTCCTTTCCAATTGGAGTTAATTATAATAGTCATATATCTGGACATCTTCATCATGAGCCTCAATTGGGTGGCCAAGGTCTAGTACATGTAATAGCATAGAACAAATAGGAAGTCATATAGAAATAATTGTTGATGGGAAATTGGAAGATCATATGATGCATTTGGTCACATATGAGTTGAGCCCAATTAGGATGCTACTCACCATGGATAATTATTTATATAAATAAATACATCTAGTCTTCAAAGTCATGATCCCTTTCATTTACTCTAAACCTATGCAAAAAAACAATCATATTAGAGATCTCATCAGTAAAATGGGTCCTATTTAGCTTTTAAGGCAACTAAAATTTTCCCCTTTTTGGGGTAGGAAAGCATTCTCAAGTGATGACATTCTTGTATTTCCCTTTCCTTTCCTATAAATGTTGATGAGAAAGAATGAAATTTAAGTTTGTGAATACTTCTCTTTATGGAAATTGTAAACACGAGGAAAATGTATCTCTACTTATATTAACCACAAATCTATTATCATTGGTCTCAATTTCTCTTACATTAGATTCATAGTGATTGATACACTCTAAGAATAGGTCTATACATTGCACTGCTGCTAGAAAGGTTCTAGCTTGCAGCAACCCACTTTCAATAAGCCTCTAAGTAATTACAGATCTATCTTCCTTCTCAATTATTTCTCATTTATTTTTCAAATTTATATGCCCTAATTTGGTGTCCCAATTTTTGATAATGTACTTGGTAGGCCAAAAAAATGCTCATAACTTAAGTACTTATACTTCATGGTGAATATAATTTGAACAATCTTAGGAAATGATTCAACTAAATTTTATAGGTTATTTAAACAGTGCTCAATTCTCAAATTTAAAGTGGTTCTTCTTGAATTACCTTATGATATACTAGGCCAAGAAGGAATTTACTATATCTTTGTGTTTGAATTGAATGATGTGACACCACTACTCATAGAGCTCTTGTAATCTTGCTCTTCCATCACATGTAAATTTGCTTGTAAACACTAGTTAAAATGAATTCTTTGGCCTAATAATCTCTATATAAGTGACTACAATTAATGTTTAGGAATTGCAGGTGTTGTATTAAATGTGCACTTAAAATTTGGTGTGTAAACGCTTTCTTGTCTTACATCTTCTTATGACACTTTTATTTCAAAAAATAATGGCTATGAAAGCTTGTCAGAGAATTCATAGGTTTTGAAAAACCTATTGAGTTCTAAGCAAAGGTTTTGAAACCTTGACACTCATCTGAAAGACATTGTAAAACATTTCTAAAGAACTCAACTTTCATAACACACATATCTTCAGCCTTTATGGAGGTTATCAAAATTGTGTCGGGCTTCAACGAGGGTTTTGAAATATTTATTCAGTTTTCAAATAATCATTTTTACTTTATCTTACTCAAGACCATTGAAAACACATTTGAAACCAAAATTTCAATTTATGTGAGCTTAAAGCTTAGATGAGAATGTTTGATCAAATATATATATATATATATGATGTTTCTAAAACCCTATCGGAACCCAACTAGGTTTTGAAACCTATAAAAACTTTTGAAAATATTGAGATTTTCTCAAGTACTTAGCTTATTTCATTTAGCATTTACTTTTGACCAAGTTGTGAAAACCCTCTGGGGTCCAACAAATTTTAGGAAACTTATCAAAGAATCGATGAAACAAGCACTGGTAAGCTTTAAACTTGAGAATGGTGAGGAAACACATGGTTCTAAAAACTATTGTTGGAAATTGAAATGGTTTTGAAAACCACTTCAAAGATTGAAAACCAAAATTATATTTTTGAAGAATAAAAATATTTTCAAGGAAATTGACAAAAACCATGGCAATACCTTGTACGAGCATTGCTAGGGAGGATCCCATAGGGACTGATAACAAATCCATAACCTACAGGGAATTCAATAGTCATCTATTGGCATCCAAAGCCATTGATAGGTAAGGTTACCACCAACTCCATCATCAAACTAGTAGATCACAACCTCAATGGCACCCTCAAAATATTTTGAGGTTTTTTAAGAATTTTCTAGTGGCACACAAAATTTAAAAAAAATGGTGCATCAAATAGTATATTTCAAGAAATATAAGGCATCAAATCAAAGAACATTTCATTTTAAATTATAGGGGTCAAGATTTTTTTCGATGAAATGGAATATTCTAAGAATATTTTTTTAATTTCATGCTAATTTCTAGCAAGAAAGTGCAAAAATTCAAGCATTGTCAAGCAAATCCTACCACATTTTACTGCAAAGAGCCCACAGAGTGTAAGATTCAAGAGATACCATTGGGTAGGCATAGGATAGATTGTTCATGTCCCATCCCATAGATATATATATATATAGGAAAAGATATGTATAATAGAAGAAAGGGGGTAGAGAAGAGAAATGAGAAGAATTAGTAGAAAGTAGAATATATACAAAGCATAGGGGAAGATATATGATAATTATATATGATGTGAAAAGGAGATATTAGGATATGTGAATGTACTCAACTGATATTAATAATATATTGTTGCTGAAATTCTATCTACATTGTGTTGTTTGATATTTTGTTGTATATGGTTAATTAATTGATAGTATGTCTGAATCAATTCATTGCTCCCTTTATGTGACAGATTCTAGAGTATAAGCTACAACAACCATAAATTACGTGGGGCTCAAAACTCTAGTCTATATTTCCCCAATTTTCCTGCTAATATTGGTTCTGTTGTTGGGACCCTGGTTAGGTTGTATAAAGGTCAGCAATACTCATATTTTCAAAATTTTAAATCAAACATAGAAAATGAAAAATAAAATAAGGAAGATATGAAAATTTTCAAAACTATCCTCTTGGCATCTACTCTATGAGAGGGTGTTAGGCACTAAGGGATGGTTAATGGAACAGGGGAGGATTTTTTAGAGAAATCCTCAAAGAGGTGTGACAAATAAGAAAAGATACCAAATAAATACCATGGGAAATAATAGAGGACTAATGTAATCCCAAAGCACCCACACCCATGGAAAAAGGAGATAAGAAAAACACAAGAGAGACTAAGGAACAAATTGAATTAGTAAGAAAAGTGAACATGGTAAGCTCAAATGAAGAAGAAAGAAGACAAAACCAAATTTTTGAGAGAGAAGAAAGACATCACAGAAGAATAAAAATTGTGGAGAAGATGAGAATTGAGCACACCAATGAGGGTGATGTTGAGTACACCAAGGTGGGTATATTTTTAAAGGAAAAGAGAAAGAAAATAGAGAAGAAGAATGAAATACCTCAAAGAAATCAAATTTATGTTGGGAAAAAGCAAGACAACTCATGACTAGTTTAAAGAAGAATATGGATGATTATGGAAAATCTTGAAGGTTGTTGTAGGGATCTTGTAATAGCATAGAGGCCCTAGTTCTACCACAACCCTTCAAAATTCCTACAATTGGACTATATCTCTCAAACCTAACAATAAATTTAGATGGTAGATTTAACAAATTTCTAAAAACTCTAAAAAAGGTTCTATCTTTTCAAAAAAAATATTTGGAAAAGTTGGTTAATAGAAGCATACCGAAAGTAAAGGAAGAAGAAATAGGAAAATGAGAATACATTAGATTTAATTTGGGTAAAGAATTATGTTCACTAACAAATAAGATTCCATTAACAAATAAAAAGGTGAAACGATGTGTTGAATAGTCACAATACATAGTCTAGGACACATCCCCTAAGTCATATAAGAGTGGAAGAATTTTGAAAGAAGAGACACCACAAAGCAAAGAGACAAGAGAGGAAGAAGGAAAAGAAGTAGATTGGGAAGAGATACTTGGGAAGGAATACTTTGGTATAAAGTTAGCAAGAGATAAGAGAAGAGAATGAATGCCCCATATAATTAGGAAAGTATTAGTAAAGAAAGAAAATGAAGACAAGATTAGTTCACAAATATGAAAACCTAAAATAGAAAGAAGAGAAAACAAATGGAATCATCAATCAATATCCCAGTATTTGGAAAAGATACATCATAGGCTATGGAAAACATATTCTTATTAGAATATTTGTTGGAAAGATGACACATTCATGATGATAAACCAAAGTTATTAGACTTTGTATCTTCACTAAGGAAAGAAGTATTGGATTGGTACAAGAAAAATTATCCAAAGCATGGGAAAAGTTGGGATGAAGTAAAACAATACTTCTTGGAAAAATTTGAGACTTTGAATATCCATACAAAGACTGTTAACAAAATGAGGTGCCTAGTGCAAGGAGCAGAGGAATATGTGAAGGCTTATGACACAAGATTCAAGGAATTCTACCACAAATTGGAAAAACCTCTAACAAAGTGAAAAAATATAAAATTGTTCATCTTCATATTATAGGATATAAGAGCACCCTTATATAGAAGAATATTTAATACTTATATAAACCTGATCATAATGGCATACCACATAGAAGCCCAAATATGGTGTAGACCCCAGAAAGATTAAAT
The DNA here is from genome assembly GCA_007258455.2 of Sequoia sempervirens. Taxonomy (NCBI): domain Eukaryota; kingdom Viridiplantae; phylum Streptophyta; class Pinopsida; order Cupressales; family Cupressaceae; genus Sequoia; species Sequoia sempervirens. The sequence goes on along the minus strand of VDFB02018296.1, from coordinate 3,778,872 downwards.
AAAGGAGAATCTTGAGAAGTTCAAATTAGCAATAGAGCAACTAACCATACTAAAATGTATTTTGGCAAGAGGAGATGCAAATAAATCTAAAGAGATTTGGTGCACATATTGTTCAAGGGAAGTCCATGTTTGGAACAATTTCCCTAAGGATCAAGGAGAAATAATTGTAGAAACATTACACATAGAACTAAACATTGTACTGGCTAAGACAAATTCAATGTACTATGGAACTTTCTAGGAATGGGACAACCACCTCACTAAGGAATGCCCTATAAATCAACTTCAACTCTAAAATGCAACAAATCATCCTAATCCAAGATGCCTCATGAACAAAAACTATGATGTAGACATGGATTAAAATGGCATATGTTAAAGGACTTGCAAAAATCCCCTTATATGATGTAGGATACAGACAACCACCTTGGAGAGATAATAGAAGTTCTTATGAATTGTAGAATAACCCACCACAAGATTACATGGAAGAAAATAGACAATCCAAATACAGAGGAGGAAGAGGATGTGGTAGAAACAATAGCCAAATAAGTGATGCTACATGTTATAACTGTGGAAAGATAGGCCAATCCTACAAATTGTTGGGTACAAAAGAAAAGGAAGTGTCCTTACAGAGATGATTCTCATTACATATTCAAATGTGATAAAGAACAATAGTATTATCAAAACATAGCACAATCAAGAAGTGATGACTTACAAGACCATAAGGGAGTTAGGGTAATCAAAAGCATACAACTACAAGGAGTAAGAAATTATCAAAGAATGAATCAATAGTCATCTAATACATCAAATGAAGAATATTCTGGTGAAGAAAAAACAATGAAAATTAAGAAAAGAGGTCTAGAATAAATAAAAATATGGTTACAGTACTGACTAGACAAGGGGTTGATATCAGGAAAAATAAATGAAGAGAAATTGAAGAAGTTAGTGAAGAGTCAAATCTAGAAGAAGAGGAATATGATTACTTCTGGCCAAGAAAACAACATGATATAGTGGTAGAAAAATTTAAAAAAACATTATACAACAACAAAATGGTGGCATATCCTACTTTTTAGAAGTTATGATGTCAAAACAGTAGGGGAAGCATTGGAACAAACAAAAAAAACTAAGTCCATCAACTTACAAAAGTTTGGAACTAGAAGAATGACCCTCTTTTAATTTCCACACACCTTAATAATATAAAAATCAACCATGTGATGGTAGATCTAGGTGTCAATCTAAACATTATTCTGAAAACCACTTGGGAGAGACTAGGCAAATCCAAGTTATTCTAAACACCCATGAATATCATTTTTGTAGATCTTTTTGGAATATGAAGACTTTGGGAACATGGAGAAATGTACAAGTAAACATCAAAGGACTTAAGCAATTTTTAGATTTTGAGGTTATTGAGATGAAAGAACCCCTTAACACTTTTCAAGCATTGTTAAGATGGAGATGGTTTGTCAATTCTAATGGGATAGTAGACTCGAGAAAGAAAGAGATATATTTTATGGATAATACAATAATAGTACACATTCTACTAGGAGAAAAGGAAGATAGAACTTATATGGAAGAAAAGATATCATGACCAGTCTACTCAGCCTCCAAAAACTCTACTAGTACACAACTACCAGAGCACAAAATCAAAATTCTCTATTATAGGAATATACTATAAAATTCAAAACCTTCCTTCTATAGAAGAATATTCTCACAAATTACATTGTCATTGTACCATGTAGGCCCCTTGACCCCTTCAATCATTCCTACCAAGGGGTTTTTATTCTTTTTTCCATAACTTGGGAATATGGAGTTGGATTTTAGCAAATGAGATATCATCAAAAAGTTGGTTCCACATTTTCTAGTAGTGTAGGTATCATCATCATATTTTGATGTTGGTATCATTTATTACTTGTTGAATTCATATCATCATTTTTTCCTCTGAGCTCATACCTTTTTTTCCTGTATCTCTATTTTTTGTGATTCTTGTGGTGCTAGAAAGATATTTCAAATCTCTTCAAATATATCCACACTTTTTTCAAAAAAAATCCCTAAGTTTTTTTATTCAATTTTTTGTTATTTCACATTCTAGTCAATTACTTGGACTTCTTAGCACTTGGAATTTTCTATTTGCATGGGATGAATTCATTTGATCTACTTTATATCCATTGAGATTAGTAGTCTCTGATTTTATCATTTGATGATGTATCTTGAATTTTTATGTGCATCCTTCTATGGTAGTCCTAGAAAAGGATAATTATGTCTTGGAAAATAATACCCTGACACATCTCAGGTGGCTTAATATTTTTCCTTATCTTTATGGAATCATACCTAAACCAAACATACTAAGGAGTAGATCAACATGGTTTAATTCCATCGATCATGTTGTAGGATTGATTTATTCTAGTTTTGATCATGAAATTTTGTGTGATGTATCAAAAATTGATTTCCCCTAAACACATTGCACCAAAATTTGGGAGATCTATGGAAACCCTCATATATCTCCATTCATATAGGATCTTGCTACAGATTATCTCATTCCCTTTAATGATGCAGATTGTACATCCTTTGATTATGCTACTTTAGAGGATCTTGAGTGCATCATAGGTCTTGCATGTTCTAATGGTTCAAAGGCTTGTATCCTTACTCCCACTCTTTATATAGAGACCTATAAGAGAGGGGGACAAACCACACCAAGGCTCCAGGTCACGAAGAGTTGAGAGTAGAGGGTTTCCCTAACTTACCTCAAGTTGATGGATGTTTTGGGATGAGAATTGAGAATGAAGAGCACTCTCAAGTGCTTTTCTCACTATACAGATCCAAAAATATAATTTGGGGCTAGATAAGCCATTTTTTGGGGTTCAAACTAAACCTCAGATAGCTCTCTGTCTGAGGACAACAGCGCAAGTCTAGGACAAGAAAGTAGTACATTGGTGTCTCTTTGGCGCGCTAGCATCCATATGACTAGAAAACATAAAATCTAGTTAAAAATACTAGAAACCTACTAAACTGCCTAGCTAACTAAATTTCAATGAAATGAACATAATGACAAAGTATGAAAAAGTATGTAAATGATAGAACAAGTAGATGAATACAAGGGTGACAAATATCAACTCACTAGAGTGCCAGTTCACTTGTGACCTCCACACGCATGTTAACCTACAGACAAGAAAGAGGGAAAAATTTTGGGACTGTATAGGGGTTTGCCTCAGTCAAACCCCCACTTTGGTGTTTCCATCTCCACGGATAGGAAAAAAATCCACGAAGTAGAAAGTATGATAAAGGGAATGAAAGTAAAGAAATGAACACTAAAAAAGATGCTACTCTACTCTATCAAAACACAAAAGGGAAATGAATGTTACCACCTCCACCCAAAGGCTCTCAAGGCCAATGAATGGATAATGCAAGCAATGAACTTAGAAAAGTTGCCACAACCGCAACAATGACGAAGGGAGGTCTCGCAAGACTCCAAGCTCGCAACTTCTGTGATAGCATCACACACACAACGATGGAATGGATCGAGTAACAAGCTTCGTGCAATGCTCAATGGAGTTGTGAAAGATTATAGAATTGTGAGAAAATGTAAAAGATGGAATGAAAATGCTCTAGGATGTGTAAGAGATGAAGTGATTGTGAAATGAATGCCTTTGAAGGAAAAAAGAGAGGGAAAGAAGTCATTTTTGGGTCAATTGGTCACATAGAAGTGTTACAATTCATCCCCAATAAGGAGTGTAATTTCCTTATGGAATCCAAAGGCAGGAATCTATCAGGGATGGTAGCATGCCACGTAGACATATGCATGTCGCGATCGTGTCCCTGACAAAAATTCCCCCACCATCACAAAAAACACACACCATGTGGATGCATTTCGGATGGGTGATGTGGAATTTTTCCTTCGGGTTTGATTTTCTAAGGTGAGGGTATGCAAAAGGGGAATTACATAAGGGGTGAAAATTCACTCCTATACATTTTTCCCCCTTTTTAGCAAGCACGAGTATCGATGAGTGTTCGGTAAAGTAGATCAAAGAGTTAGAAATGTATACCTAAACCATCGAGGAAGCAAACCATAATCTGGCGAGCTCAAAATCATAGGGAAATCAAAGGACTCCACAGGTACTCTCTCCTAAGGAGGTTCAAACAAAAGGACTCTATAGCTCCACAAAACTACAAAGTTGAACAAAGTACACCGAAGGCCCATACACCAACGATGGAAAAATCCTGTAGGATGCAAGTGCTTCATAGGCCTTCACACCTGCAAAGAAGGAATTCCCCCAAGTACTCTCTCATGAAAGAATTCCAATGAAAGGGGACTCTACAAAGTTAGACTGGAAAGCAGCTTTACAAGTGCACCTGCAAAGTGACATTTTAATCCACAGATAAAATGTGTTAGAAATAAAAAAGCAGCCATGCAAGAAAACAAGCAAACAGACACATAGATAGTCAAAAAGTTGAAGGAAGAGCTTTCATGGGGGTCCCTCAGGAACACTTCAAAAGAAGAGAGGTCCACTCAAAAGATGCACTATTTGAAAGTGCAAAAATGCTTTTTTGCAAATCAATTCACCATCAAGGAATCCTTTCGAAAGATGCTCACTTCATCAAGGAATTTGAAAGGAAGAAAAATGTCCCCTCGCGAGGGGAAGGTCGAGGCTTCTCCTATAGGAAAATTTGTTCACTCCGTAGAGGAAAGTTCTTCAAGTTCTTTCTTTGTGAACCCATGATGAAGGAAACACATTCCAATAGGGGTTCCTTGTTGAGAATGTGATTTTTTTTTAAAAAGGTTGCAAGGATCTTCGAGAAAAGATTCATTGGCTACGAATAAGTTTTTTGAAAATCAAAGCTGACATGGTATTGGTGTTGTCACAAACACAAGGGAAGACACATAAACACCACAACATTACAACTCAAGAAAAGAAGAGAGAAAGATACAAAGGAGGTAAAAAGAGACAATAACATCACAGACAAAGGGCACAAGGGTGATCTAATATTTTAGGGTCAGAGCTGCTCATAAATATATATATAACTATAGTAATAGTATATAGATGAACTATCATCAACCAGCTACTATATTAGACCATATGAAGAATGCATGAGAAGACAAAATAAAAATAAAAATTGGGTCAACATGGAAGAGAATCCTAAATTCCCCCAACACTTTGCATTGTCCCCAATTTTCCAAAAATCAATGCACATAATAGAGGAAGAATGATGGAACAAATAGAGGAAGTTTTACGACACATAATCACACCTATATCCAAGCATCTACAAGGGTGACAAGGGTCATCCAGGAACACATAATGCAAGCACAGGGGAACACATCACAACAAACACACACCTAATCTAAAGGTAAAGAAGAGGTACCCCCTAACACTCATCGACCAAGAGGTCATTTGCTTCCCAATCTAGATCATTATATGGGGAAGGAAGACAAGCCTGCAATGGTGGAATGTTAATAGGAGAACCCTCCAACCCTCCCACAACAACGTCCAAGGAAGGAGACTTTTCAGGGTCTCCTCCATTTGATTCTTGTGGAGAAAAGGTCGGCAATTTTGTGAAGATTGTCGACAAGGCCGGGACCTCATCCAGGGAGTTTAACATTCACTTCATAGGAGTTCCATGTGTTAACCTCAACAAGTGAGGGAGGTGGTGCTCAAGATTCACTGGTAGGCTCATCGAGTGACTCAAGAGTAGTGACAAACTCAGGAGACATCAAAGCTTCTTCCATCACAAGGATGACACATGCTAATGTAGAACCACCCTTTAAAGAGGGTGAACTCCTCTTCCAATCCCCATTACTGGAAGGGCCAACCTCCACCTTTGACTTTGTCGAGAGATGTGAACTCCCTACGGATGAGGAAAGAGGTGTGGAGGAGGAGGAGAAAACTATGGCAGACACCATCGAGGTGTTTGGCATGTCTACATGCTTAGAAAATGGTGGGATTTCCAAAAGGGACATTAAGAGAGGTGGCTCAACTGAAGGACCAATAAACACCTTCACCCTTTTAGGGTCAAGGATGCTTTACGCTTGCAGGAGGAGCTAGAAGCAACACTGAGGCTAACTAAATGGAAGCAGAGGGGATAGGAGAGGAAGACTCAATGGGAGGCCCTAAAAAATGGGTGATTGATCCCCCTTCCTTTGCAAAGTTGCTTGCTCAACTAATAGATCCTTTCTTCAACATTTGTGCTCATGTACAAGGCAGTTTCTATGACTCTAGAATCTAGAGACCAAAAGCTAAGATGAAACAGAAGGCTCCTGATTAGCCATAAGAGTGTGTCCATCACAGCCATCTCCAGTGGAGGGAGGGACTCTTGGATAGGACCAGGAGGAAGAGGCTAAGAAGAGGTGTAACTAATAGTGGGAGGATTCGACTCTAATGCCTCGATGGAAGGCCTCTTCCCATTCACTTCCTTGGGGGTAGGAGCAGTAGAAGCCTTCGGATGCCAATACATAGAGGATTCCCCACAGGGACCCTTCCTTCTACCATATAGGTAGGGCGAAGGTCCAAGAGGTACAATAGGAAGGTCCGATATCCTAATCTTTGCTTTACACCAAGCAGGCACCATCAGACTTCTTATGTGGAATCCAAGAGTAGTCATCCAAAACTCTTCTTTAGAAAGGGGGACAGAAGGGGCACCTTGAGGATGGGAAGACCTCTATTTTCCCTTTCGAGAAGAGGAGGTAGCTTGTTGTTGTACTACCAGAGGGGTCACTTTCAGTTGTCCTTTGCCCCTAGTTTTATACTTCACATAGTTTTGGTAAAGTAGGTTCATTTTAGGAGGGAGCAAACCAATCAGGGTGGGCTAAAAGTGATCCAATGAATAATCCCCATGAGATATCAAAGGCTAATATCCAATGTCATGCACAATGTGCACAACACCTTTGTGGGAGAACTTTAAACACCTATGAATAACATAAGAAATTTTGTTCATGGAAGCTAGCCATAGGATGCCCAACTTCACCCTGAACAAATTGGATTTTGAAATAGCATCAAAGACTATATCCAAAGCCCTAGGTTCAACTAGGATGGAAAGGGCTATGGAACCATATGGTTTTAGAGAGATACCATCATGCATATGTATGGTAGACTTGGTTTCCTCATATCCCTCCCTTTGTAATGAATTTAGCCATACTGTCTCCTCTGTGATAACATTTACTTGGCTCACAAGGTCAACTAGGAATCTTGTCACAATGTATCCATTGAAGCGAGCAGGAATGTATAAGGGAGAGGGATTTTTATTCAAGGAAAAGTCCTATGAGGTGAATGTCACATCTAGTAAGCCATTCATAGGCTGCAAGGAAGGAGTGACCATAACCATGTTAACATACGCCGAGGGTTGAGGAGAAGCATCGGAAGGGTCAATAATCAAGTTCGTAGAATGAGATAGAAATGGGTTTGTGTAAATCTGCAACTCACTATTGGCCTTTGCTACTAATTTATTCACATTTTGTTTCATCCCATCGAGATGAATGGTACCATCATCAATGCAATCCTGTATCTCATGACACAAGCATGTACAACACTCGGTATCATTTCCATTAACCCAATGGTACAAACAAAAAGCATTCACATCATACCAATTAGGATAAGTTTCCTTAAGAGGTCAATGGTTTTCCAAAGTTATGATCTTATCCTTCAACAAATTTTGCAAGATGGAAGAATAAGATTCCACCAACTTCATAAACTTCCTATTGCATTTGAGCTCATTATCATTTGTCACTACAACTCAACTTGCAATAGCTTTACCTTTTCCTAAGATAGACACAATAGACTTTCCTTTTGAACGAGAGCAAGAGGAAGGTTCCCTGAAATAAACTACCATTTGTTGATATTCTCAAAACACAGCACATAGATGCGCAAAGGAAGGGTATTTCATTAGGGAAACTTTTTCTTTCAAATCTCTCTACAGGTTTCCTATGAACACCTACTGCACATACGAATTAGGCAGCGGGTACAAGATCTATGAAAAGAGCACTTGGTATCGCGCTATGAAATCTGTTATCTTTTCGTTATCTCCCTACTTACATCAGACGAGATCTGAGAAGGGCATCTTCAGACTAATATTAGCCTGGAACTGACAGAGAAACTAATTCACAAGTTGATCAAACGAGAATATAGAATTATCAGGCAAGGAATAGTACCACTCAAGTGTTGTTTCCTTGAGAGATCGAGGAAAGAGTTTTTCCATTAAAGCATTATGATGGAATAAATCCATACAAATGGCATTGAAGGTTGACACATTTGTTTATGGATCCCCCTTACCATCATACTTCTCAAACTTAGGAATCTCCATTTCTTGTGGAAAGGAAGTACTCAAGATTGCTACCGAAAATGGGCTATGTCAGAAGAAAGGTTAAAAAATAGGCTGGGTGGAAGCTTGGGAAAGCCTCATCAGCTAGTTTTGCATCTAACCCATGTTCTGAAGAAGGGCATTAAGAACAAGATCAGAGGATGACAAAGGCCCAGTGGAACCACCAAAACCAACTCCAGAGCCACCTCTGGAACTAGCACCGTGACCATCGCCAAAGCCACCACCACCAATAGGGCCTCCACTGGAGCCACCACCATGGCCTCCACCAAAGCCACCTCTTCCAGCGCCACCTCTACTACCAAAGCCACCACCACTCATTCCACTAGAGCTCCCACCATCGGGAGTAGTAGGATGGGTGAAGCTAAAACCAAGGGGTATTTTGTTTGCCTTGATAGTGTTAGGCCTTTGAGAAGCAGAAGGGACACTAATCTAGGGGCCTATTTTGGCCATGCATATGGACGTGGTAGGCATTGAAACACCTATTTTTCTTTCATAATTATCGAGCACTTCTCCTTGGGTAGTACCTGATCTAGAATTATATGAAGGGATCTAAGCTTAGATTAGATCGACAAGGCCATGGAAGAATTGTATACCTATCTGATCCTTTCCCAACAAATGTCTCACCTCGCTAGTAAGCCTAGCAGCTCTCACCATGTTTGGTGCTCTCTCCAAATGATTCATAAGGTCTAAAAATCTGTTATCTAATGCCAAGAGGTTTTCCATAGGGATATGGATAGCCTCATACTCATCCACAAATGAAGTCATAAGGGATGTTGGAGGGGTAATAATGCAAGTGGTTTCATCTATGAAACCCATCTCATTAGTAAAGCCTATAGGAAAACTAGTGGTAAAGTCAGTAGCCAGACTAATGGAAAAGCTGGAGGTGAAACTAGAAGTGACCTTCGTCCTCTCCATTAGTAGGTGTTGTACACTTCTCCTAACAACGTACTCAGAAGTCATGGACTGGGTTGTGATGCTCATAAACCTTCACAACACTCAGGTTTATGATAGTCACCAAGTGCGAGGGAAAAGTCTCAACACAAGAAAATGGGTAGACATTTTTCATGTCAGGTTCACCAAAAATGTAAGATAGGGGGACCAACCACACCAAGGCTCCAGGTCACAGAAATCCGAGAGTAGAGGGCTGACCTAACATACCTTAAGTTGATGGATGTTTTGGGATGAGAATAAAGAATGAAGAGCACTCTCAAGTGCTTATGTCACTCTAAAAATCTAAAAATATAATTTGGGGCTAGACGAGCCTATTTTTGGGGCTCAAACTGCACCTCAGACAGATCTCTATCTGAGGAAAGAAGTGCGGGTTTGGGATGATAGTGTGGTGTGCTAGCATCTCTTTGGTGCACTAGCATCCATACGGCCAGAAAACGTAAAATGTAATGAAAATAGCAAAAACCTACTAAATTTCCTAGCTAACTAAATTTCAATGAAATGAATAGAATGACAAAGTAGGAAAAGTAAGTACGTAAATGATAGAACAAGTAGATGAATATAAGGGTGTCAAATATCAACTCACTAAAGAGTTAGTTTTCTTGCGAGCTCCACGTGCATGTTCACCTACACACAAGCAAGAGAGAAAATTTTTGGAGCTATATAGGGGTTTTCCTAAGTCAAACCCCCACTTTGGTGTTTCCACCTCCACAGGCAGCTAGAAAATCCATGAAGTAGAAAGTATGATAAAGGAAATGAAAATTAAAGCAATGAACACTACAAAAGATGCTACTCTACTCTATCAAACCACAAAAGGGAAATGAAGTGTTACCACCTCCACCCAAACGATCTCAAGGCCAATGAAGGGAGAATGCAAGCAACGAACTTGGAAAAGTCACAATAGCCGTAGCAGTGATGAAGGAAGGTCTCACAAGACTCCAAGCTTGCAAATTTTGTGATAGCACCACATGCACAACAATGGAATGGATGGAATAACAAGCTTGTTGCAATGCTCAATGGAGTTGTGAAAGTTGCTAGAATTGTGAGAAGATGTGAAAGATGGAATGAAAATGCTCCAGGATGTGAAAGAGATAAAGTGATTATGAAATGAATGCCTTTGAAGGAAAAAATGAGAGGGAAAGAAGTCATTTTCAGGTCGGTTGGTTGCACAGAGGTGTTACAATTCAACCCCAATGAGGAGTGTAATGTCCCTATGGACTCCAAAGACAAGAATTTGTCAAGGACGGAAGCACGCTACGTAGACTTCTGCATGTCGCACTCACATCCCTCACAAAAATTCCCACACTAATGCACAAAACACATACCATGTGGATGCATTTTGGATGGGTGATGTGGAATTTCACCTTTGCATTTGATTTTCTAAGGTGAGGGTATGAAAAAGGGGAATTTACACAAGGGTTGCAAATTTGCTCCTATACAAGACCCAATATCCATCTTCTATTATTCTTGATCATATTTTTATCACCACATCCATGGACCCTATTGATCTAGTGAAACATTATATCCATCCTCTTATAGACATAACTACCTAGGATTCATATCTATTAGAAATATCATCCTTGTTTGTGGAGTCCCATATTGTAGGTTTGGAGGGTTATTTTAAGGACATTCATCTCTTCTTTCATGAAAACCATATTATCATTATTAGCCTACTATTATCATTGCCTTTGTATTTGTTTCCACTAGTCTTCACATGATTTTGGATTAACATCATTTGATTCCATCATGTGGAGATTTGAGAAGTTTTTAGAGGAATGCATAATTTGGATTTGGATTCCCTATATATCCAACTTATGGGAATGGATTCTCCAATCACCAATAGATATATTTCTTTGTAAGGGAAGAAATGTTGTTTGCAATAGTGGATCATGTTCTATCTTTATCCTTTCTATTGGAAAAACAAGGATAGACAACTGAGAGGGAGGGGTGAATCAGTTGTCACAGATTATTTAAACTTTTCAATCTTAACTCAAACTTAACTTAACTCAATTTTAGATCTGATGCATGAACAGTAAACCATAAACAATCAACACATCAGAAACACAGAGAACGCCAAGATTTTTTACGTAGAAACCTTGTTAGGGAAAAAACCACAATGGATGTTAGTCCACAAGATTATACCCTGTTAAAAGTATAAGAATAATAATGGGAATGCACATGCATTCAAGCACACTTCCTAGAGCTCACTGCTCAAATACAAGAGGGATCACTACCCAAGAAAGGGAAATATAGATTAGATCCATAGGGTATGAACTGAGAAAATAGCTTCTCCAAAAGCCTAATTACAATTCTGATTAAGCACAGAAACACTCATTCACACTTCACTAAAACTACCACACACTCTACTCAAACTTCTTCACACTTTCCTCTGCAATCAAATGATATTCACACATACACACATAGGAGCACACCGAGCACCTTTCAAATTGAACAAACAGCTGCTCTTATATATCTACAACACGAATTTCATCAACAACTTTGTCGGCCAAAAGAAATATGAAAATATAAAACATATATGCAATGTCAGCCCAAATTTACAAATAAATTTTCAATGTGAATCTAACATCGTCAGCCAATATAATGTTGTGGCCCAAAACAACATCCTCGAGTGCACCAAACATTCAAATTTTAATCTCCAAGGATCCACAACATGTTACAATCACCATGTCATCCAAGAACATGAAAACCCGAACACACACAAGAAAAATCTCTGACCACGAGCACACCAATCAATGTGGATGTGCAACAAAGATAGAGAATGATCTAGAATCATCCACAAGCAACAAGAACCAACATAGAAACATCTACAGCAACTGAAATTACTAGAATCATATCAACTTCAATCAGGAACACAAACTAAGACCACATAAATATTGTCAGAACACAACTGTTCATAACACAATCAAAACTTCATGTGGACCTCTAAAACTTCTAGTGGATAAACTAGATACTCTCAGCAATAAACCCTTTAGTCCACAACAATTGATCATCGATGTACAGATCAAGACACCTTCATGACCTTCATTGTTCCACTGGAACCTGTAGCTCTTTCTTTTAACAATTTTCTCAATATCCTCGACATATATAGCCTTCAATACATAAATGCTAATAGTGTTGACATTAATGACAACCACATATCAGCAACACAACCACAGCGTCCAACAATATTCCCCTTTGGCATTGATGGCAACACATGATGTGAAAAACACCATCAACACAACTCTCAATCAACACTTACTCCTTAGATTCTGACTCTTCTTCCTCAAATTCTTTACATGATCTTCTCTCCACAAGACTCTTCTCCTAGATAATTCACATTTTTTCACATTACTCTTCTCCCCCTTTGACATCAATGGCAAAGATAAACATTATCTTCCCACATACAAGCTCTAAACCACATATCTACACATTTGACTACTCCCCCTGATTAGCAGCCATGAAAACATCAATCTGGATCAGAATATAGCTTTGAAGCAAGATTGATGCAAGTAAATGCATCTCTAGTTCATATCAGGAGGGGTAATCACCCCTAGCATCCCTTGGAGATACTCAAAAGTATCCTTTGGAAATGGCTTGGTGAAAATTTCTGCAACCTATTATTTGGTAGGCACATAGTCCAATCTGACTTCTTTCTCATTCACTTTTTCCCTTAGGAAATGAAACTTGATTGATATATGCTTGGTCTTAGAGTGTAGCACCAGATTCTTTGATATGTTTATTGCACTTGAGTTGTCACAGTATATGGAAATAGGTTCATTGTATACTACTCTGATATCTTTTAGCATCTGATTCATCCACATCACTTGAGTACAATTATTTGCAGTAGCAATATACTCTACCTCAGTAGTAGATAGGGAGATGGAATTCTTCTTTTTTCTCAACCAAGACACCAACTTCTTCCCTAGGAAGAAATCACCACCACTAGTACTTTTCATGTCATCTACATCTCCTTTATTGAATCCAAGCTTCAGTAAGTATTTATCCAGTCTAGCATACCAGGCTCTGGGAGCTTGCTTGAGTCCATATAGAGCTTTCTTCAATCAGCAAACCATGTCTTCCTTGTCAGTCAATTGAAATCCATCTAGCTACATTCAACATATACTTCTTCTAACTCATCATTCAGAAAAGCTGACTTCACGTCCATTTGATAGACTTTATAGTTCTTATATGCAGCATACACAAGAAATAATCTTACAGCTTCAATTTTGGCAATAGGGGCAAAGGTTTCTTCAAAATCAATACCTTTCATTTGTGAATATCCTTTGCATACCAATATTGCTTTATTCCATATCACTTCACCTTGTTCATTCAGCTTATTCTGAAAGACCCATTTAGTACCAATCACATTTTTATCTTTAGGTATGGGAACAAGAATCCATGCATTATTCTTTTCAATCTGCATCAATTCTTCCTTCATAGCTTCGATCCAATATTCATCATTGCAAGCTTCATTGACATTTTTAGGCTCAGTTTTGCAAATCAGGCAACACTCTTTTTGCAATCCTTCTTCTAGTCTACACACCTTTATTTTTTTCTCCTATAATTTTATTCTCTGAATGATTCAATCTCACATACCTTGGAGTTTTAGGATTCACTTGCACTTTTGGTTCTTCTGTTCTTTCTTCTGCACTTCCATTTGTCTCTCCTTCTTGACTTTCTTGATTTACCGAAATAATTTGAGCTTGATTCTATGTCTGAGCATTCTTCCCTTTTCCTAAATTATCTTGCTGGTCATCTGAATCATATCCATGGTATCTAGATGATCTAGCAAAATCCTCATCAACCCTTACATTTGCACTTTCAACCATTTTTCTCAATCTTTTGTTATAGCACCGGTAAGCCTTGCTCTTGGTAGAGTAACCTAGAAAGATTCCTTCATTGCTCCTTTCATCAAACTTTCATATGTCCTTATCTCTCTTAATGTAGCACTTGCTTACAAAAATCTTGAAATATTTAACAGTAGGCTTATAACCAAACCATAGCTCAAAAAGAGTTTTACTAGAAATACCATTAACATTTACCCGATTTAAATTGTACATAGCAGTTTTTAAAGCTTCTCTCCAATAGATATGAGGCACATTTCCTTCAATCATCATTTTTCTAGCAGCATCCAGAATTGTTTTGTTCTTTCTCTCTACAACTCCATTCTATTAAGGGGTTTAGGGAGTAGATAACTGTCTTTTGATTCCATGCTCTTCATTAAAAGAATTAAACTCCCTGGGGGTGAAATCACAACCTCTGTATGACCTTAGGCATTTAATCTTCAGACCTTTCTCATTCTCTGCCATAGCTTTGAAACTTTTGAACTTCACTAATGCTTCACATTTTTCTTTTAAGAAAGCAACCCATATCATCCTAGAGTAATCATCAATAAGCAGCATAAAATACCTTTCTCCTTGTAGACTTCTGATTCTAGAGGGACCACATAGATTAGTATGCACCAGCTCCAGTACTCCATTAGAATGATGATTTTTACTCTAAAAAGAGACTCTAGTATGTTTACCCATTTGACATTCCTTGCATATTGTGTTAGCAAGTTTCACTAACTTTAGTAGAACTTTTACTGCTTGAATGGAACTTACCTTGAAAATGTTATCAAAATTCACGACACAGCCTCCTATGCCATAACCAGCTCTCATCTACTTGAGAAATTAAACAACTTACATTACTAACACTTATGTGAAAAATATTACCTCTTGTCTTTGTACCTAAAGCAATCATATTTCCAGAACTTCCAAGTATCGTGCATCTTCCATCCTTGAACTGAAGATCATAATCCTTGTCCACCATTTGTCCAACACTCAATAAGTTATGCTTTAAGCCTTCAACATAAAGGACATCATCAGTGTTATTTTTACCACCAAGACAAAGAAATCCTCTTCCATGGATCACACCAGCATTGTTATCTCTGAATCTTACAACCTGACCATCATATTTCTCTAGACTTACAAATTTTCTTTTATCACCAGTCATATGATGTGAGCATCCGCTGTCAATAACCCACTCATCTTTCTCTTCAATTTGGGCTACAAGAGCTTTCTCAGCTTTAGCAAATTTAGTAGCCACTGAACCATTTTCCTTGATAGCAATAAAAACCCATTCATCTTCATTTCTATTTTCTTTATCAGATTTTTCATTAGTCACACCTTCTTTAGCAAAATAACACTTCTTCTGAAATCTAGGTTTGTAGGGCTTAGACCTAGGAACTCTTTTAGGAAACCTTGAAGAAAAATGACCTATTTTACTACAAGAGAAACATTTAATAGGAAACTTTCCTTTATACTTACCTTGTCCTCTGCCTTCTTTCTTCACAATCAATGCTTCTAGCTCTTCAACCTCTCTTTCTTCTTCTTCAATTTGTTTCATCTCTTCCTCATATTTGAATGTCTTTCTAGAAATTTCTCTTGGATCATATCTTTGCATGTTTCTTCTGGATACAGAAGCCTTAAATGTAGATTCAATCTTACGGGTAGAATCGCCAAATTCACTTAATTCAAAGGTAGCAAGTTTACCAATCAGCATATCCCTTGTCACATTTGTTACTAATCTAAATTCTTCAATAGCATGAGATTTTGATTTGTAGGAAGGAGGCAATGATCTAAGCACTTTAGCTACAATTTCTTGTTCATCCAAGGTACCACCAGCACATCTAATACCCATAACAAGTTCATTTACTCTTTACATAAAAGAAGAAATATTTTCATTTTCACCCATCTTAAAATTTTCATACTTGCCTTTCGAACTTTGTAGCTTAGTGACCTTCACATGTACATCTCCTTCATACAAAGTCTCCAGCTTCATCCAAATCTCATGAGTTGTCTTCAAACCTATCACATTTATCATTTTTGAATCTTTCAGAGCATTCAGCAAAGCTTCCATAGCCCTAATATTATTCTTAGCATCTTTAATCTCATCAGGAGTGGAAGGCCCATTCTAAGGAATAGTATATTTGTTCTTTGTAATCTTCTAGAAGTGTTCACCTAAACATCTCAAATGGCATTCCATTCTGGTTTTCCATAGTGAGTAGTTTGTTCCATCAAATCTAGGACTGCCCTTCTTGTATGATGCCATCACAGATCACCTCAAGCTTTTAAACTTCTTCAGAGGAACTTTCTCTGATACCAATTGTTGGAAACAGAAGGACAAACAACTGAGAGGGGGGGTGAATCAATTGTCATGGATTATTTAAACTTTTCAATCTTAACTCAAACTTAACTTAATTTCAGATATGATGCATGAATAGTAAACCATAAACAATCAACAAATTAGAAACACAGAGAACACGAAGATTTTTTACATGGAAACCCTGTTAGGGAAAAAACCACGGTGGATGTTAGTCCACAAGATTATACCCTGTTAAAAGTATAAGAATAATAATGGGAATGCACATGCATTCAGGCACACTTCCTAGAGCTCACTTCTCAAATACAAGAGGGTTCACTGCCAAAGAAAGAGGAATACGGATTAGATCTGCAAGGTATGAATTGAGAAAATAGCTTCTCCAAAAGCCTAATTACAGTTCTAATTAAGCATAGAAACACTCCTTCACACTTTGCTAAAACTACCTCACACTCTGCTCAAACTTCTTCACACTATGCTCTGCAATCAAATGATATTCACACAGACACACATAGAGGAGCACACTGAGCACCTTTCAAATTGAACAAACAACTGCTCTTATATATCCACAACATGAATTTCATCAACAGCTTCATCGGCCAAAAGAAATATGAAAAATATAAAACACATATGCAATGTCGGCAAAAATTTACAAATAAATTTCCAATGTGAATCAAACAGTGTCAACCAATATAATGTTGTGGCCCAAAACAACATCCTCGAGCAAGCCAAACATTAAAATTTTAATCTCCAAGGATCCACAACATGTTACAATCACCATATCAGCCAAGAACATGAAAACTCGAACACACACAAGAAAAATCTCCGACCACGAGCACACCGATCAACACGAACATGCAACAAAGATAGAGAATGATCTAGAAGCATCCAGAAGCAACAAGAACCAACATAAAAACATCCACAACAATTGAAATTACTAGAATCATATCAAATTCAATCAGGAACACAAACTGAGACCACAGAAATATTGTCAGAACACAACTATTCATAACATGATCAAAACTTCACGTGGACCTCTAAAACTTTTGGTGGATAAACTTGATACTCTCAGCAATAAACCCTTTAGTCCACAACAATTAATCATCGACGTATAGATCAAGACACCTTCATGACCTTCATTGTTCCACTGGCAACCTGAAACTCTTTCTTTTAACAATTTTCTCAATATCCTCGACATATACCGCCTTCAATATATAAATGCTAATAGTGTTGACATCAATGACAACCACATATTAGCAACACAACCATAGCATCCAACACTTTCATCATTGGTATAAGAGCTACTTCTTTATCAGTGGATTCATATTCTCATCTTATATATCCTATTGGGAGAACATTTATTATACTTATGTGAAAAAATCTCCTTAGGGGTCATATCAAGTCCTCCTTTCCTTCTTTCACTATTAAATATTTATTTATTTTTATCCCTTTAGAGAGGAATTTTTCCCATGAGGTTTCCTCTTTTTATTTGGATGTGAAAGATTCATTTGTTTGTACATGAGTACCTCATCAAGCCTTGTATCCAAGACCCATTCATGCATTCATCCATTCATTCATCATTAGGCTCTTAGATTCTCCCTAAGTTGAACTTAAGAAGGTGCTAGAGTAAAAAATTGGAAAATGCCAAATTACTTAATCAATCATATATTAATTAATTAGGTTTCCTTTTTAATTTATTACACTTAAGCTAAACTTAGAAGTGAGTTTTGTTGCAAGTATGAGAAGTTGGTGTTGATTTGGTGTTGTCATTGATGTAAACAAGCTTATGTGTTGTCATTGATGAGGAAATTGTTGAAAGTTTGTGGTGATACTTTGATTAGTTGCATTATGTTGTCATTAGTAAGTGCTACTAGTGTCAACCTTCAGTGTTGCTTTGATAAGCTTTTGTTTATTGATGTATGGTTGAGTTTCTATATAGTAGTTGGTTTGGCAGTGTTGAGAATGTACTAAAGATGATGAGTATGTGTCTCTTGTGCTTGGTTTTCAAGTGATTTTGAGAAAACTTGAGTAAAAGAGGAAATAGTGGGTTGAAGAGGTATTATGTATTAGAGATTAGTGTTCCAGTTTTCCTTTGCATTTCTTTTTTGTTGAAGATATGCTTGTGTGGTTAAAATATGTTGATCAAAAGTGTTTCAAGGTTTTATATCTAGAATTTCTTGGTCTGGATCATTATGTAGAGAGAGTTGTGTTCACCATTGTGTGGACTATATGTTGTATTGGTATCTAGGAGAAATTATTTTGCTCTGCATTTCTCTGTAGGTTGGTTTCTGGTCTTGTGGATCTGGATGTGTGTTGATATTGATTGTATCTATCTCTAATTGAAGTTCATGATTTGATGCTCTGCAAGTTGGTTTCTTGAGTTATAATTTATGGAAGGTTGTCTGAGTTTATTGGGTGTGTACATTTTTCAGGTGAAAGTTGTTGTGAAGGAATTTGTTGGATTTTAGGGTGTTTATTAAATATTCTAGATTATGCTCAAGTGATGTATGTTGTTTTCAAGTTGTCTTTGGATCAAAGTAAGTGTATACTCAAATTTTTAGTGGTGTTTACACGGATTCAACCAACCTTGGGTGTTTACACTAACCATGGATCTACTTTGGTGTTTGTGTAAGTGTAGTGTGGCATGTATGAGTGGATTTAGCTCTAAGTTAAGGTGTGTTGTGGTTCGCCTTCATTCCTTTGCACTGCAAGAATTTTTTGGTGCCAACCTAATTTGAATTTGCATGGTTGAGGTGCATATTCGACCTTGGAGAATATTTTCAAGGTTGATAAAGGTATAAGTAATAGTTTTTTTGATATGGGATGATGAGAGTAGTGCATGATGCAAAATTCAAAGTGATAAAGTGTGAATTTGTGAAGTGTAGTGTGAGCTTCAATGAGTTAGACTACTGGAAGCAATGAGAAAAAGGTGTCTACAATATTTAATAAGGCTATGAATGTGTTGGGGATGTTACAATAGACTTCTCTATTGCTTTGAGATGGATTTCTCAGTCTAACATTCTTATTTCTTCTTTATTGTAATCTGGCATTGATCCCTTCTTTCTCTTGGGTAGTGAGCCCATTGTATTCGGTGTTGTAGTTACTTTGTATTGTGAGCTAATCCTCAATGTGGTTTTTCCCTTCTTGGGTTTTCCATGTAAATCTGGTGTTGTATTGTGCATAGTGTTGATGTGTGTAAGGGGAAATTTTGGAATTGATTTATGCAATAAGAATTCAATAAAAGAAACAAAAGGCACAAGATATGAGCCCACTTACCAATGATATCAAGATTGCTTAAACAAATGAATTCAAATACAAAAGTTAGATCAATTAATCAAAATAATGAATTCACAAGCATTAAATACTCTTACCAATCCCATTTTTTAGGTAACTTTAGTTGAAAGGTGAAACATAGAAAAATGGGTTAGAGGTTTTAAACAAATAGAGTTTTATACTAAATTTGGGATATTTCACCAAACTTACTATAAATATAAAGGACAAAATGGGGTGAATGAACCTACCTATTCTTCTATTTCATTCAAGAAATGAGATCCCCCAAGTTAAAATCCACTTTCAACCCTTAGGTGAGCGAATTCTTTCAGGAATCTTGCAATTTCCCTTTTTGTATTAAGACAAGGGTCTAGGTCAAACAACACTTTGGGGAGAAAGATTAGAACTGGAAAATCAACTCCAAAATGCAATCTATAACATGGATTCAATAGATTTAGCATAACAATGATGGAACCTATAGACTTTCTAGATAATCTAAAAGAGAAAAATCTTGTGTACCTCTCACAAAAAGGTGATTTTAGAAGTTGATTGAGGACTCATTCACCCTATGGTGAATGGGTTCTGGGTAGGGCTCTTCAAAATCTATTTTTGGGTCCTCTTCTCTTATGTTTGCACTTCCATATTCCCAATTTTCATAGTTGAAAAGTTGGAAATAAATCTGGGATTTGAGTTTATGTGAGATGACAACAAAGGTGACAACTTTGACAACTTTACAATTTTTCACTTTTGAGATCTTCAATTTTTTTGTCAACCTGCAAATCTGCAACACACAAAGAGAGGGGAAAAATGTTTGTTTTTAGTGAAATGGGGTTTGCCTTGGTCAAACCACATTTTGGTAATTAAACCTTGAATTGAAACAAAATAGAATGAAAGGGATGATGAATGAACAAATCAATGTCACAACTCACCAAACCCTTGGATGAATCTTGATAATGGAGGTCTACAATTTGCACGAAATGGCTTCAATGGATGTGGATCTTGACTTTGAATCTTTGATACTTTGAATGCTTGATTGAATCATGAAACCTACATCACAATGTTAGCTCCAAAAACATGCATGAATCCACATAACTTTGACATAATTCTTGGATCTTGATTGTTGCAAAAAATATGAAGAAATCTACCCTTGAATGCTCTTGACAATAATCTTGGCTCTTGTAATTGATCTCTCAAAAATCTAATTGGAATCTTGAAACTTAGAATTGATTTAATGAAATAGCCTTGTATTTATAGTAATTTATCCTTAATTCAAATATCACAAGCTGACATTGAAATATAGATTTGAAATCATTGAAATAGCACGAAAAACATAATTTAAATTAGGGTCCTAGGTCACTTACCTAGGACACACATTGCTCAATGATAAGTGTTATATTATGGAATTAATCAATGCCAGGTTTTCCTCTTTGGAAAATGTAATTAATTAGACTTAGATTTGAATTAAAGGGGCCAATTAACCTCAATTGATTAATGAAGCCCTAAATAAATGTGAAAGTGTAAAGATACACTTTACAACACCACATTAAGGCACAATTAAGTCAATTTTATTTAAAAGGGCCCTAAACTTAATGTGAATATGTAAAATACATATTACAACACTAAATTAAGGCATAATTTAGTTTATTTTATTATTAATTATTCCCAAATTAAGTGTGAAAAAAGGGATGATTGTTTCCTACACCCCCACCTTAGCCAGAGGAGGAACTTGCATCAAACTTTCACTAAATTAGTCAAGAGGGGTCCAAGTGTACCAATGTGGATGGTATAGGATGATAAATATCAAGGAGGGTGATCAAGCGTCTAGGATCCAAGATCTCACATCAAACCAACATAAGCACAAAGAGACACACAAAATATGTATGATATGCAATAGCAAGACAAGATACACAAACATACAATGTCAAAGACTAAAAGAAATAAAAACAAAACATAAATAAAAAGGGGAGGATCAAGCCTCGACTTTTTTTCCAACTCGATGTAGATCAAGCCTCGGTCATTTGTCTAGGAATTTTCACAAGTAGAACTAAATGTCAATTATGCAAAAATTGTACATCCTCACTCAGGGCTAATGGAACCTCAGGTCATCCACTAGGTGAGCCCCTTAGAAAGTGGCTTAGTGAGAAATTCATGCCAAGTCTACAGGCTCTCACTGTACTTACCATACCAAAGTTATCCTTCTGACAACTCTGATAGGGTGCCACACATACTTTGGCTTCTATCTTCATAAGGCCTAACAAGTTGTGTTATGCTAAGCACACTATGAACAAGCGAAAGGCTCTATTGGAAAGCAAGGTGTGTTATGCTTGTTGGCCTTGAAGGGAGGGGTTCAAGGTTAACAAGTTGTATTATGTTAAACACTTATGAAAAGGGTTGTAGGTAAAGGTTTGCTCAAAGGTACTTTTCTTACTTCATGTAAGGTCTCTTCTTACCTATCATCATGCCTAATTTCTCAAAGAGAGGACAAGTCCAAGATAAGAGAATTACAACTTAGGGAATGCAATGTGTAGCATCATCACTAAGAGGACAGTCATACACTAAGAGATATCATGCTCTCAAAGGACATCAAACTCAATGACACCACCAAGAAAAGGACACATCACAAGAAGAAAGAAAATCACACAAGGAAACATGATTTTTGATGTTTTCCCCCACTTTAAAGCAATTGCTAACACCATTTGTGTGAGAAATTTTCTTTAAAGTAGTCGATGAAGAAGACATGAGAGCTTATTCAAAAATCCCTATGCCAAGTCATATGTTCCTAAATAAAATTACATCATGAATAAGAGGTTGTCCCCAAAATGCAATGCTAAACATGGGAAGAAAGTATGTCACACACGATCCAACTTAAGGCATGTTATCCACATCCCAAGCTTGCTCTGATATATACATGAAAGGTTGTCAACTATCCAAAAGAGACAATGACTAGTGCCATATGAGGACAAGGCCACCTAACCCCCTTTCCCCCACTTAGTGCAAGACAAGGGTGAGCCAAGGTGATTGATGAAAAACATGAAAAATAGTATCAATTAGAGGAACTAGGTGCTTCAACACAAGGAAGAGAACGACAATCCTTAAGCTTTTTAATTTTATTACTCAAAGCCTTACATTCATTAGTAGATAGACCATAAACTCTATGATATCCATAAAATAAACTCTTGTAAAATTTATTTCATGTTCTTGGAGAGAGAGATATCAAACGATCTTTGAGGGGTCTCGACAAGATACTCTCTTGATCAATAGTAGAAGATGTTCCTTTATTTGCAACAAAGATATATCTTGCTTAGTACAAGGTGTCATACTTACACAAGACTCTTTAGATTGCAAGATTTTGTACTCTCCTTTAAATGAGGGCATAAAATCTAACAAACTCCAAACATTACTAAGACATTTCCTAGGAGTGTTTTGTGTGATGACATTGATGTTAAGCATAGATTTATTTGGTTCTTTCATTTATTTCGAAGGAAAATAACTAAAACTACTAGTTTCTATCAATTCAGGATGCACCAAGGTTAAAGTTTCATTAGGAGAATCTTTTGTAATAGTGTTGCTATTGAGTGAATGATTTTTTGATGCTTTTTTTCTTTCAATTAACCAATACCATTAGTTTTTTATTGCGTGTTAGGCTCTAAAGGGACACAAATACCTTAATGTTCTCTAGCACCACATCCTTTTCCATTATACCCAAGTTGTTTCATAAGTTCATAACCTCTTCCATAAACCTTTTTCATTTATTTTGGATTCGGTGGTTGTTCATAATCAACTTCATCAAAGTTTTTTGTGTAATTTGTTTCTTCTTCTACAGTGGTTGAAGTGGATGCTTTTGAAGGTTATTTTTCATTTTATGTTGACATTACCACTTTTTCTTTTCCATTTTCAAACCCCTTTGTTGTGATCTTGTATTCTCTCATGAATATAGGTGTAAAATCTAAGGAACCCCAATCATCTTCCAATAACTTCATGAATTATTTAATACACATTTCTTTATTTTTCTCTTGCATGAGTTCTACTTGTGTAGTTGGTGTCAATATTTTCAAAGGATTTTCATTGTCTTTCTCATTGAGCAAACTATCTAGTTCAAGGTTGGCCTCGATTGTATACACTTTGTTGTTATAGACATACTTCATTTTATGATGAATACTAGAAGGCACCCCATGTTCATTTCATGAATCCAAGGTCTACCTAAAAGAATATTATATGAAATATTGTGAGGCATAACATGGATAGTAGTTTGCAATGTGGCATTTCTAGCTGTAACAGGTAATGTTATCACACCAAGTGGTTGTTTTCCTATGTCATCAAACCCACAAATAGATAAAGAATCAAGTTGTATCTTAGCCTTATCCACTCCAAGATTATCCAAGAGGCTTACACTACACACATTAAGGGTTGAGCCACTGTCAACAAGGATTCTTTTTATCCTCATCTTATTAATGATAGGTACTATATGAAAGATTCAAAAAAAAATTAAACTTCCAAGGAGGGTAACTCACTTTGGTGAAAAACAATTTTTCAACATTCATTCCTTGAATCAAGGCTTCTATGTCATTCGGTTGCACAGTAGGAGGGATAGGAACTTTTTGTAAAGAACTTTGAATCATGTTATGATAATGAGAGGAGGCTTGAATAAGACCCCATAATGATATCTTAGCAAGAGTGTTTTTAGGTTGTTCAACAAGATCATACTCTTTAACACTACACTACAAGATATTAGGTGTAGGTGGGAGATATGTTTGAGGTAATGGAAGGGACGTTGGAGTTTTTTGTGGCTTTTGATTGTTTCTAGTGTTATATGTATGAGAAATGGTATTATAACTTGATCTATGTGAAACATTGTGTTGAAGTAGTCTTAGGATAAGCACAAGTTTTTTTTGAACTTGTTGTTGTGAGGGTGGATAGAGGATAAGTTTAGGATTAGGTGGTCCAATAATTAAAGGATTTGTAGGAGGTTTAAGAATTAGAGGACTCGATGGAGTTCTAATGTTCGTAACCTCAAAAGACTTGTCCTTATTTTCATTATCTCTTAGTGAAGGGGAGTCTAATGTCACTTCATCATCTTCATCTAAGGAAGCCACATTATTATTGTTTGAAAGGCATGTTCCAATGTTGTCATTTTCTTGTATCATGATATCTTTCCTAGTAGGAGAGCTTTTAGGAGAGGAGAAAATAAGATGTTGATCACATTCCATGTGGTTAGATTTTGTAAAGTGACATCATCACAAATAGGGGAGGAATCAACAAAAGAATGCTTACAAATGATTGTATACTTTTGTTCAAGTAGATGTTCCCAAGTGGGAGAAGCAGTAGGAGGGGGAGAAACAAAACTATCATGACTCTCAATGATTTTTATTAGAATTGTGAAACAAGCACAAAACCACGAGCCATGGAATCAAACAACAAACAAAAGCACCTTCCATGCAAGAGATCTACAAACAATATATGCAATATTATTCAACAAGAAAAAGCTACAGAAGCAAGAGACTCTCAAGAACATATGAAATCTCAAGATATAATTACAATGAGGGTTCAGTTCTTATAAGAGAAAAACCCTAAATGAGAAAGGGATCAGATCATGACAAGTGTCAACATCACATGAGATGAGACAGAATGATCTAATATTAGCTCAACTAATAAAGGCATCAAAGCACTCCTAAGTTTAGCTTAAGTACATAAGAATAAATTAGACTAATAATCAATTAAATATTAATTAATTATTAGCTAATGCATGATAACTCTAACAATTGTATCTTCTAACTCCAAACTATCTTCTTCACAAATAGGAGAGATACTAAGAGAAGAACAAATGTGATTGTTATGATTGTTCGTGATTTCATCATTTTTCACTAATGTGTCAATGGTCTCATTCTCTTGTCTCATGGTATCTTTCCAAGTAGGAGATTTGTTAGGAGAGGAGTTTTCAATATTATCATGAATCTCAATGGCTGCATCTTCTAACACCAAAATACCTTCGTCACAAGTAGGAGAGATATTAGGAGAAGAGCAACTATGATTATCATGATTGTCTATTCTTGCATTCTCTTTCACTAAGACATTCTCACAAATAGGAGAGATATTAGTGGATGAGGGGATGATGGGAAATGTGGTAGTATAAAATATTTCAACAAGCTTAATCTCTTTTACTAAGAGACTCTCATGACTAGCATGCTTTCTAATGTATTTTTTCTTGGAAAACTTAGAAAGGAAAGAGACTAACATTGTGTGAAAAGTAATCTATCCGACTTATGCAATTAACTGATTACACTATGTAAAACCTCAAAATGATGTCTTTTAGTCCCAATTTTTATGTTTGGAAATGCACTTGAATTGACTAATTAACCTTAATGTAAATGATTAGAGAAAACATAAATTCTGGAAACTAAAACAAAGGTCTAAGTACAACAAAACATAGAGTAGAAAGAGGCTAAAAAACACTCAAAAATTGGTCTAAAAAGCCTATACAGAGACTCATTCACCCATGGGCGAATGGGTCCTAGGTTAGGGTTTTAAAAAGTGAAAAATACAACTTTTGAGTTGTTTTATGTGTTTTTTGTGCCAATTTTGAAACTATAACTTCTGTGTGAAAATTTTCCAGAATTTTATGACCTAATGCAAGTGAAATGAAGGATAAATGATGAACTATATGACACTATTTGAAATGCAATTTTGACTCAATTTTTGAATATGAATGATGAAAATTACAATAATATGCAAAATCAATGTGATATTATGCAAAAAAAATTGAATTTTCAAATTTAAAATGAATGCAAAATGAAAGTTTACACCTAAAATGCAATACAAATTTATGTCAAATTTAGAAACCCTAAATGCAATGAATTAATACAAATCATATATCTAGGGTTTGAATGCACTCCAAATTAGAAATTAGAATGTTCAAAAGTCAAGTTCACCAAAATGAAACATAGAAAAATAGGTTAGAGGGTTTAAACACAGAGTTTTATACTAACTTTGGGATATTTCACCAAACTTACTATAAATAGAAAGGAAAAAATGGGGTGAACGAACCTACCTATTCTTATATTTCATTCAGGAAATGAGATCCCCCAAGTTAAAATCCACTTTCAACTCTTAGTTGAGTCAATTCTTTGAGGAATCTTACAATTTCCCTTTTTGTGTTAGGACGAGGGTCTAGGTCAAACAACACTTTGGGGAGAAAGATTAAAAATAGAAAATCAACTCCAAAATGCAATCTATAACTTGGATTCAGTAGATTTATCATAACACTAATGGAACCTACAGACTTTCTAGAGAATCTGGAAGAGATAAATCTTGTGTACCTCTCACAAAAAGGTATTTTCGGAAGCTGACTAAGGACTCATTCACCCTATGGTGAATGGGTCCTAAGTAGGGATCTTAAAAATATGTTTCTAGGCCCTCTGTTCCTATGTCTGCACATCTAGATTCCCAATTTTCATAATCAAATAGTCAAAAATAAATCCAGGATCTGAGTTTCTATGAGATGACAACAAAGGTTACAATTTTGCAAACTTTGCAATTTTGCACTTTTGAGATCTTCAACTTTTCTTCAACCTACAAATTTGTAACACACAAACAAAGGGGGAAAATTTTTGTTTTTGGTGAATGGGAGTTTGCCTTGGTCAAACCTCATTTTGGCAATTAAACCTTGAATTGAAACAAAATAGCATGAAAGGGATGATGAATGGACAAAGCAATGTCATTACTCACCAAACCCTTGGATGAACCTTGATAATGGAGGTCTACAAATTGCATGAAATGGATTCAATGGATGTGGATCTTGACTTTGAATATTTTCTTGAAATGATACTTTGAATGCTTGATTGAATCATGAAATCTACATGTTGATGGGTTTTTTTGCACACTTGCTCAACACAGGCTACACATGAATGCACTACCTCTCTTGAAAGGAGACTTCCAACAGCAAGTTGCTGAAAATTGCTCCAAGGTCTCTCAGGTGTCAGGTCATGACTTGCATGGAATTCCTTGGTTGATATTTGATGTGATTTTGTTGTTAATCACAGGGCAGACTTACGCAGTTGGATGCGAAGTGGATCTTAAAGTTTGAAGTTTTTGAGATGGAAGTTATGGTGCACTTTGTTGTAGGTTCAAACAGCAATCTGAAACTTTAGTGTTTTCCTTAAGTTTTGACTTTACAATGTGCAATGAAGCTTAGCTTAGGTTACTTCTAAAAAAAAAGGAAAAAGTGTAGGGGGAAGAAGGGTTTCCTGGATATGAAACTAACTATGAACAGTAATCATGGAGTTCCTATTATGGAAAACTTCCTTTAAACAAAGTTCCACTTAACCAGAAATAATCACAGTCTCCTGAAATTTGTGCTATCTTCTAAGGTTTGTAGATATTTCACCATTCATCCACCACATACATGCATGAATAAAGGTAAAATTTTAGAGCAGCTTTAGATTTTAGCCCAAACTAAATTTACAAGACCATTTACTAGTAGCAAACAACAAAAAGTATGGACTAGAAGCAATCAACACAGTAGAAATTTCTATAATCACAGAAAATCACTAAACCTATCTAAGCAATCTAAAACCAATTAAAATAGCAATGTAAATTCAACTAGAGCATCTAACTATGGGAGATTGAATCATGAAACATGTATAGAAACTTAGAAAATGCACCAAGTCAATGTATTTTCATTAGAAATTTTTGTAGCATGTCATTACAACAACTCAACTCTCTCTTGAAAATGAGAGGAGACCCCCTATTTATAGTGTCCCAAAAGTAGAACGAATGGCCAAGATTTAATCTCATTATGTGGCCAAGATTCACTACAACCTAGGGTTCTACCTACCCCACAATATATTACAATTTGAAATACAACTTTGTCCTTATCCCTTTTTTGTCCTCTAGTGACAACACTATAGCAGTTTTGTCTTTTGCTGATTTCTCTTTTGTTGTAGCTACTCTGTCAAGAATTCTTCATTAGTAATTCTTGATTTCTCTTTTGTTGTAGCTACTCTATCAGGAATTATTTTTCCTTCTTGCTTCTTTAAAGCTACATACTCCATGAACTTCAAAATAAATGGCTGGAGCTTGTCAACCTCCAAAATCTTAGATCATAGCAATTGATAACTCCACTCCTTGGAGTTGTCTGCAAGCCTTTCCCAGTCTTTGTCATACTTGGTAGTGTGGTCCCTTAATAGTTCTGACTAGGTGAAGGCGCGGGTGGAAAAACTCATGAAATTCATGGTTATCTCTGTTGGCATCCTGTCCTCCATCCTTTTCTGAAAGTGGGGATTTATTTTCTCTGGATCTATTTGTACTGCAAGCATGTCATATCCTATCATCAGCCTCAAATATCGGGTGCAATCTGCTCTAACTTCCTTGACCCATTCAATGTCCAGATCCACTTTTTCAAGAAACTACTCCAACCTTTATTTCCTATTCTTGAAGTCCTGCCTCCATACATCCATGAGCCAATGATCGTCCTCCTTGAATGCAAGCTCCTTTTCCCACATTTTGCTTGGCAGTTTGAGCATAGCCTTGATCTTTGGGTAGGTGGACTCATATCTTGCAGGAAAATCAATGCATAGTTTCCTAGTACTCTCAAGAGACTGTTGTAAGTCTAAGAACTTGTTTGTTATCTGGACAGCCCAACTAATGCCCATGTTTCCAACGTATAGAACCTGTCATTCTCTTTTCCATCTTATCAATTTTCTCCTTAGACAATAGTTGCAATGGAGCCGTAGACGTGGCAGGCACTTCTTCCATCGAGGACCATTGTTGGATGTACACCATCAAGTCAGCCACTTGTGCCTTTAGTTCCTCCTTTGAAACTTTTTCTTGTTGTATCAGGTGTACTACTATGGCAACAGATTCCTAGAGGTGATTTACCTTTTTCTCCCTGGTAGTTGTTCCCAAATCAATGGTAGAGACATTATAGCTTATTCCTTTTGCTCCCACTACCAGTCTTGCCACCTAGACAGTCCTGGATCCAAAAACATCCATTGTTACTTTGGATCTGACTTTGGGCCTTTTCTCCTTTTTGGTAGTGATCTATGCCCTAGCTAAGATAGCTTCTAATCTCATTCTTGAATTGCTCGGGGTGGGAGCATTCTCCTTAAGTTGCTTCTCCGGCTATTCAGGCATCTGAACCTTTTCCCCACGTGCCTCTTCTTCATCCTTTCTAATTTCAATCTCCTTTTCCTTAGGAGCTTCTTTCTCTTCCTTCGCATCCTCTTCATCTTCATCAAAATATCAGATGAACGTTATGTGTTTGATTGGGGATTTGGTGGGTAGGCACTCTTTGGGACTTTCTTCCCTCTCAGCCTCCTCTTCTCTTTGAGCCAGTGCTGGTTTATAAGTTTCTTACAACCACCCGGGTCATTATCCCACATTGCTTTACATTCTGCAATGGTTGGTAGCTCCATTGTTTCAAAGATAGGGATGTAGAAAGTGTTTGTTATTGCTTCACCCCACATATCAGCAAGGATGTTTCCATCTCTGTCAACTATGGTTCATGTTTCGAGCTGATATTCCTGCCTATAAGCCATGACCAACTCAAGAGCAACAAGGGACAATGGAAAGCCTACAGCCTTATCAATTCCACTACTTCTAATCAGTCTTGCATTGGCAGTCTTAGGGTGGATCTGACCCTTCATTTGAATTCCTCAATATCGACGTGGCCGATAGTGGTATCTATAACTTCCTTCCAGTCTGTAATGATTTTTGAGTGTAAAGGCTCTCCCTAGAACTAGTACTTCATTTGGTCTTTGTTCTCTTTCCCACGAGGAACTTTTCCTGACTTCTTCCCTTTACCTTTCTCTGCAGCCGCCCCCGAGGGTCCTGCACCTAGTTCCATATATCCTGCAAAAAAAGGAAAGATGAGAATAACCAATCATGAAAACATGGACGTTAGTCAAAATCCTATGGATGAAGTCTAAATAGATGATACATCATTCATAAAATAAAACTTTTACTTCAAGATGCCACTATCAATTTACTAGAGGGATTTTGGACAACCTGGCACTAGGGAGCCAGACTTCCTTGGCAAGAACATCGTCTAAAGGGTGAAAAGGATAGGTCAATCCAGGTGGCTTCTCCCAGCCCTAGATTTTGATGGTTTGAAAGGCTCATGCAAGAAAGGGATGAATTTAGGCAATTGGGTCGAGACTGGTTTTCAATTTAAGGGTCATTTGAATCTTGATTCAAGCGTCTAGAGGTGCAAGGCAAGAAAGCTGTTAGGGCTCTATCGTTTGGAATAGCCAAAGTGAAACGTCCTTCCGAGGTTAGTGTCCCGAGCTCCCGGACTCGGGAGGCTGAAGGGTGGCTAGCATTTCTTCTTAGCTTTTAAGTGCTCGGGCCTCAAGGGGCAGGAAGTTGTTGGTGAATTATCGTTTGGAATGGCAGACGTTGAGTGAAAGTCTGACAAGAGTGACCTAGTGAACCAAACCTGACATCAAATTTGGTTGTTAGATTTCTTTGTTAAGTCCTGGGCGATTAGGATGGTGGGTCCTAGAGGACAAAAAGATAGGCTCAATTTTCCTCTTTAAGATGGCTGAGACTAGACAAAATTTCATGGGCAGAAGTTCGACGATGCGGCCCGGGGTAGGCAAAGGCACTTGAGTTTATTGTTTATCAATCGTTATGCCCAACAAAGTTTCAGGGCCCGAGAGATGGGAGGATGCTTCCTAATGGCCGTTTGGAAATGGTGAAATTGCTAAGGAAGTCTGCGGATGAAACTCCACGAACCGGGGCCCAAGGACATGAGGGAACAATTCATTTTGCCAGTTTATTCCAAACAGCAACAAGCGAGGCAGACTCTGAGGCTTGGGTTGATGGGGTCATCTTGCCGTTTGAAAAGGAGAAAGTGATGTGGCATCCCGAGGATGGAATCCCATGGGAGCGGGCCCAGGAAACATAGAAGGAGGCCGAGTTTGTTTTAGTTTAAGCCCGATAGCGATCCACCAAAGGAGGTCCGAGGTTGCGGGCCTGAGAGGGCATCCCTCCATTTGGTCATTTGATGTTTATTTTCTAAGGTTTTAGGTGGTCAGGAGAAGGCTTGGGCCCAGAAGGCATGAATGCGATCCACCGAAGGAGGTCCGAGGTTGCGGGCCCGAGAGGGCATCCCTCCATTTGGTCATTTGATGTTTATTTTCTAAGATGTTAGGTGGTGAGGAGAAGGCTTGGGCCCAG
Organism: Sequoia sempervirens; assembly: GCA_007258455.2. Classification (NCBI taxonomy): domain Eukaryota; kingdom Viridiplantae; phylum Streptophyta; class Pinopsida; order Cupressales; family Cupressaceae; genus Sequoia; species Sequoia sempervirens. The sequence goes on along the minus strand of VDFB02018296.1, from coordinate 3,747,042 downwards.
AAGGCATGAATTCCCTGCATGAAGAACAGGGCCGACAAGGTAAAGTTCCAGATTTGTCTTAGAGGATGCCTTAGAGGTTTTTTTGCAATTCCATCACATGGGCTCTTTAGGTGTTGTCTTATTTTACCAAATTGAAGTACTTTAGCCCATGTTCATTTATCATTTAAGCATAAAATCACAAAAGAACCCCATGGAAAGGTGGACAGCAAACTTACCTCAAAATCCCGGTGAGAGAAGTTGTAAAATCCGTGAAGGATCGGCAAACGAGGGCAGCGGGCACGAAGGCGGAGAGCGATGAAGGCACTGGACTCTCCTGGACTTGTTCTGACTTCTTCTAGCTAACCTGACATATGAAAATGACAAGTTGAACCAGATATTTATACCCCTAATCAGCATTTAATATGCACATTAATGGCCATATTGAGGACGAGATGGTTGGTGAGTTTAAATTCACAAACGATGGCAGGAAGGTCGGGACCCAGGCGTCAAACGGATGCAACCTGATGGTTGTTTGAAATTTGAAATTTTGGAAACCGATGGCAAAGGGGGGTCTGGGGTCCCAAGGGTGGGACGCTATCACAAGTTGGCCATCATAAATGGCAAAGTCAATGCGGAACCCTAGGTGGAGAAGTCAAGAAGATCAGGCCCAGTGGGGACAAAGGCAGTCCATTTTCAACTCAATTCATAAGGGACAAAAATTAGGAAGCCGAGTCTCAGGGTGTGGTTGGATGAAGGCCTTTGGCCATTCAGGACAGCAAACACACGATGGAAACCCAGCAGGACGGGCCCGCCAAGCCCCGAGGCCGTTGGCAGAAGCAAAATGCCAAGGAAACTCCACAAGGAACCAAGACTTAGTAAAATTGGAGGGGATGAAACATGGTCAACTTAAGATAGGAATTTGGAGGAATGTTGACCATTTAGGACACCAAAACGGGGGCACACAAAATTAGGCGGTGACAAAAATGACCCAACAAGGCGAAAGAAAAAGAGGGTCCCCGCTCCGAACAGGGCATGTGTGCTGAGGGCACAACACTACATCATAATGTTAGCTCCAAAAGCATTCATGAATCCACATAACTTTGACATAATGCTTGGATCTTGATTGTTGCAACAAATGATGAAGAAATCTGCCCTTGAATGCTATTGACAATAATCTTGGCTCTTGTAATTGATCTCTCAAAAATCTAATTGCAATCTTGAAACTCACACTTGATTTGATGAAATAGCCTTGTATTTATAGTAATTTATCCTCAATTCAAATATCACAAGCCAACATTGAAATATAGATTTGAAAATATTAAAATACCACCAAAAACATAATTTAAATTAGGGTCCTAGGTCTAAATGAGGACCCATTTGCCCTTGGGAAAATGGGTCCTAGGTCACTTACCTAGGACACACTTTGCTCAATGATGAGTGTTATGTTATGGCATTAATGAATGTCAAGTTTTCCTCTTTGAAAAATATAATTAATTAAGCTTGGATTTGAATTAAAGGGGCCAATTAACCTCAATTAATTAATGAAGCCCTAAATAAATGTGAAAGTGTAAAGATACACTTTATAGCACCACATTAAGGCACAATTAAATTCATTTTATTTAAAAGGACCCTGAACTTAATGTGAATATGTAAAATATATATTATAACACTAATTTAAGGAATACTTTAGTTCATTTTATTATTAATTATTCCCAAATTAAGTGTGAAAAAATTATACTTTTTCCTACACTACAAAAGGTATGTCAAATTGCTTCAACTCAAAGCCTCCATAATAGTCTACAAAAAATACGTGATGACCTAGATGCTATGATAAATTCTCAATTGATCATGAATCAAATGAACATGGATTTGCTATGAAAATTCTAGGTTATGATTATGAGGGATGAAGGGTTATTTTATAGATTTTTGGAAATTGAATCAACAACCTGTATTAAGAGGTACTAATTTGAGATCAAAGGCAGAGAATTAATTAGAGGAATTGATTGTCCAGTTAACTAGGTGCAACTGGCTATAGGGTTCCAGCTGACTGGTTATATGAGATGGTGATTGAAGTGTTAAGAGAAGTGATTGATTAGAAGAGTGGTCAATCAATATCAATTGAGTGAGAGAGAGTGTCAATTAAGATTCGAGGAAATAATAAATGATATAATTAATTAATTATTGGGTGAATGTTCAAGATAAGTTTGAGATGGAAGATGAGTTTTTTCTTGCATGATAAGATAATTAATTTAATTAATTAATTAATTAAGGAATGTACAAAGATAAGATTGATTAATAAATAAAATGTTTATTTATTAATGGATGATGTTTCAATAAGTTAAGATATTTTGAAGGAAATTAGGATAATTAAATAATTTAAAGATAATTATTTAATTCATTCATGATGGAAAAGGTTAATTAAATAATTAAAGATAATTATTTAATATTTGAAGGGGGTTTGATATTTAATTAAATAATTAATTGACAACTATTTAATTAAAATAGAAGAATAAGTTAAGTTAGTTTTTCACATGAGGAAATAATAATTAATTATTAGTGCATGTGCAAATGAGGATAAATAAATAAAATAATAAATTTTATTTATTTAGACGATAGCTAAAGTTAGCTAAATTAAATAATTAAAATACTCACTTGATTTAGAGATGTGTGCATTACTAATTAAATAATTAAAGATAATTATTTAACTATAGAAGAAAAATCTAATGAATAATTAAATAATTAAAAAAATTATTTAAATGATAAATAATTAAATAAATAATAATAATTTATTTAATTAAAGTAGTGACATAATTATGTGGAAGATAACTCAGACTAGTGTGAGTTATCTAGTTGCATGAGAAGTGAAGTGAAAGAAAGTGTTCGAAGATAAATTTAGATTTGCATGAGAGGATAATAATTAATTAAATTATTTAATTAATTGAGGAATGTGCAAGTGAGAATTGAATAAATAAATAAAATATTTTATTTATTCATGATGAATGGATAATGTTGAGAGAAAATAGGATAATTAAATAATTAAAGTAATTACTTAATTTAGGAATAGTGGGTGAATGTTAATTAAAGGTATAATTAAATAAATAGGATTTATTTAACTAATCAAGAAGATTAAAGAATTAAAGATATAATAAAATAAATAGGATTTATTTAACTAATCAAGAAGATTAAAGAATTAAAGATATAATAAAATAAATAGGATCTATTTATTTCATCAAGAAAATTAATTGATTATGAATTAATTAAATAACAAAGTTATTTAATTAATAATGGAAATATGATTTTAGACAATAATTAAATAATTGAACATTATTTAATCATTAAGAAAAGATGAATATTAATGTTAAAATGTTAGTTCACATGCTAGGACAATTGTAGGTATCTATATTTTGCTCCTCTTTGATACAATGCGATTTTGAGCATTGTGTCAAAGAAAATTCAAAAATTCTTGCTTAGGAGTTTCCCTTGTATGCCTCGATGATGGCGGGATAGCATGGTGCCCCCTTGAAAATTTGGTGAAAATTCTAGATAATGAGCCAAATTTTCTAACAAGCTAATGTGATGCATTTAAGTGGGAGGATAGATAGAAGAAATCTTAGTAAGAAGTGAAGATAGTTAGTAGGATTAGAGGATAAAATAAATTTTATGATTTTGATCTTATTGTTGAAAACCCATAGATTATGATTGATTGATGATATGAATGCATTGATGATAATGAATGAAGGATAACGATTTGATGATATGTAAAACATGATGAGTTTTATTTTGCTTCATGGAGACTAAGAGACTAAGTATAGAAATTCTAATTAATGTAGCAAATAAACATGATGCACCAAGGTATTAATGACCAAGGTTGCTTTGTATCTATTGCGTGGACTTTAACTCTACAAATAAGGAGTATTTCTATTCATACCAGACATACGAAAACTTTGCTATGGCTGAGAAGTTTAGATAATTTTTGATCAATTGCACAAAGAGATATGAAGAACCTAACATGCAACGGTCAAACAAGTTTCCCAAAATGACTACCCTGCACACAAAGCAAGTATTCACCATGGTAGTATTGCAAAAAATATCCAACAAATAGATCATACGAAATTGACAATCAATTCCCCATTCCTTCTTCTCTAAATCCTTATGACCTAGTGCCTTGGGGGCTCATTGATGATGGTCTTTCCTACATGATGTATGCAGAGACATTGTAGTTTGACTTATTGGAATTTTCATGTTTTTACAATTTTTTGGTTTTTGATAATTTCTTGATGTTTTTTTGGATTTTTTCGCATACTTTTGATAAGTGGATACAGATCTATGACAATATCAATGATCTTTTTAGGATTTTATTGAAAACCAAGCTAAGATCAATTGATTTGATAAAAGATAAAGCTTGATAAGGAACATCTTATTCATCAAAGTGTGCCATAGGCTAGTGATTTTTTGCTTACAAATGTTTTTTACCAAATTTGATTCAACATTTGCAAATATTTAGATCAACACATGAGTTGGAGGATATAGCTCAAGATTTATTCCCGAAGTAAGATATAAGTATATGCCCCCAATGTCTAGCAATGTATGGAATGCCATAGGTGAATGTTTGGATAGATGAATGGATCAGATGGATGTGTAAAGGATGCCAAGGATTATCTTGTGATAGGATAACATGTTTGGCTAAAGTATACCCCTTTGGACAATGTATCATGGCTCAGATAATGTTGCATATGATAGGATCGATGATAGTGACCCATGTCAAGATGTTTACCATAAGCAAGTACTCAGATTACAGTTGGGGATTCCACACAACTTTCAATTTTTGGCTTAGGTACTATCACACTTGAGGGTGGTTTTCTTTAGGAGGTTCTTGTTGTTCTTGATATCTCAACCAACCTTCTTTCAATGTATCAAATTTTTGAATTTGGCACCAGCAGGATAGTTGAGCTTACCCCACATGATGTATGTATCTATGACTTTCATGATCCTAATATTATTGTGGCCACTAGGAGTGTTGATTCTTCCTCTCATTTATAGCGATTTGATGGTTTTGAGAGTTTAGTTGGTTTATGTTCATCTTTTATAGCACATGTAGACACTGCGAGTAAGCTTTGGCATGAATGTTTTGGTCATGACAATTACAGATATCTTTAGAAAATGAGTACATAGGCATTGGTGTTAGGGTTCTCAAATATTTTCTCTACTAATGGTTTTTGTCGAGGATGTGCTCTTGAAAAACATCACCAAGATTATTTTCCTTCAGGTATAGCCACATGTACTAAGGAACCCTTACAATTAGTACATAGTGACATCATGTGATTTCTAACTACTTCATTTTGAGGGGTCAAATATGTGCTCACATTTATTGATGACTTCTCTAGTCATAAACGGGTGTACTTTCTTAAATATAAGAGTGGTGTCTTTGGTAATTTTTGGATCTTTAATACATTCATGGAGATGTAATTTGGTATTTCTATTAGGTAGATACACATAAATAATGGAGGGAGTATGCCAATTGAGATTTTAGGGACTTTTGTACTAAGCATGTTTTGTAGCATCAACTTATAATTCCATACATCTCTCAACAAAATGGTGTTGTTGAGTGAAAGAACAAAACTTTTGAGAGATGGCCAACTGTATGATTCATTCATGAGATAAGAATTCTTCCTTTTGGGTTGAGGCAATCAATTGTGATAATTATATTTAGAATCATATGCAAGTCAAAAGGCATTGCAACATATGACTCCTGAGGAGGCTTGGTCCCATGTTAATCCTAAAGTATCTTCATTTAGAGTCTTTGGTAGTGAGGCTTAGTCATTCATTCTTGGAGCTCAACAAATATCCATGGAGAGGAAAAACCAATCACTCATAATTTTTGGCTACTATGAGGATGTTAAGGCATATGGGTTGTTTGATCCTAATTCCAAAGATGTCTTAGTTCAGTGGGATGTCTAGTTTGATGAGCATTTTTTCTTAGATAGATTCTTTATCATCAAATTATCCTTCATTACATACTACTCTCTCTTCATCTTTTGAGGATTACTCATCTCTTGAGGATGAGGTTGATTTTCCAACTATCCCTCCAGTGCCAGATATTTAGTCCTTACTCAAATGGATCCGCAATACTATTGGTGCAGTTGGATCTTTGGTAGGTGATCCTTTAGACTCCTATCATACTCATGCACAGACATTAGGTTTTAGTATTTTGAGTCATACCGTATTGGATGATCCTAAAAAAAATTAGAGGTGATTGGTATTCCTAAGTGGAATCATGCTATTATAGAAGAGTATTCTTCTCTAATGAAGAATAATACTTGGGATCTTATTACTCTTCATAAGGGAAGAAATTTGGTTTGGTGCAAGTGGTTGTACCATAACAAATATGTTATAGATGGTTCCAATGATAATTTCAAGAATTGTACTGTTGCAAATGATTTCTATTAGGTTAAAGGCATTAATTATTTTGAGACCTTTGCCCCTATTACAAAGATGAATTATATTTTCATTGTACTTTCATTTGTAGCTTCACAAGGATGGATAGTATTCCAGATGGATGCGAAGTTTTCCTTCCTTCATGGTGATCTTCATGAGGAGATTTATATGGAGCAACCACATGGTTTTATTATGGACTCTTTGGTGGTTTGCAGGCTTTGTCAATCATTAAATGGTCTCAAATAGGCCCCTCAGGCTTGGTATGAGAAAATGGACACTTTTTGGCTTTCTTTTGGATTCAAACAATATCATTTTGATCCTACAATATACATTTAGTGACAAGAGGGTGATATTTTGATCCTTGTGCTAAATGTGGATGATTTGATTCTTACAACTAGTTCATCCTCCATGATCCAAAGTGTCTAATGAGATTTGATGGAGCAGTTTGAGATGAAAAATCTCGGCCTTCTACACTACTTTCTTGGTTTACAGGTTATTCAGTCTTCAAATGAGATTTCCATAATTTAGAAAAATTATGCTCTTGACATGATTTAGAGATTTGGCATGCTTGACTGCAAGCCTACCCCCACACCTTTTCAATCAGGTGTTGTATTGTCTTCCAATTGTCCTACTCCTTCAATAGATGCTACATTATATAGGAACTTAGTTATAAGTCTTTTGTACCTGACACATTCATGCCCTAATCTTTCTTTTGTGTTTGGTCTTATCTCTTGATTCTCACATGATCCATATGAGAGTCAATGGTAAGATTCTAAACATATGTTGAGATATATTCAAGGAACCTCACATTATGGTATTCACTATACATTAGGAGATCCTCAAATAGTTGGCTTCATTGACTCAGATTAGGGTGGTGATGTCAATGATATGAAGTCCACTTCTTCTTTTTTTTACCTTGGTTTTGGCCCCATTACATGGTCTTCAAAGAAGCAATTTTCTATTGCATTATCATCCATAGAGGTTAACTATCGTGTAGTGGTTTTGGCCAACCATGAGGTTTTGTGGCTTCATTAGTCATTGACTGACTTCATTTTTCCTCTTAATAGTCCCACTATTCTTTGGTGTGACATTCAAAGTTCCATAATTCATATTTCTCACAATCCGATGGAGCATCAATGTACTAAGCACATAGAGATCCACATGCACTTCATACGAAAGTTGATTCAAGATGGTTTTCTCACTTTGGAGTACATTCCTATAGAGGATCGGGTTGTAGAAATCTTTATGAAACTTTGGCATCACCTCGTTACCTCTAGTTATGATCAATGATTTGGGTGAAGGAAGTTGTCCTTGGGTGGTCTTCATGAGGCATCCTTCTTTCATGTTTTTCATGCATGATTTCATATCTCTTTAGGAGAGGATTTTTTCCCATGAGTTTTTCTCCTTTTCTCTAATTATGAGAGATTTATTTGATTGTACACATGGGTACCTCATCAGGCCTTGTTGTCAAGACCCATTCACGCTTTCTTTTATTTTTATGCATTAGTTTTGTAGATTTTTTAGCTACTCCCTAAGTTACACTTAAGGGGGGTGTTAGAGTAATCATGCATTATTTAATAATTAATTAATTATTAGGCTAATTTATTTATTCTCATGCACTTAAGTTGAACTTAGGAGTGCTTTTTTTTGTTAACTAGAGATCTATTATTAGATCATTTTGTCTCATCACATAAGATGAAGACACTTGTCATGGTATAATCCCTTTATAATTTAGGGTTTCTCTTATAAATCACTCTCTCTTTGTATTACTTCATTTTGTAAGTATTTTCTTTTTGAGGATATGACAAATCATTATTTACAACTCTCTTGTGCAAAAGGTGTTTTTGTTCGTTGTTTGATCTTGCATCTCATGTTTATTCACAATTATAACAATAATCACTACATAATGGCACAAAAAATAATGAAGTAACATAATGAAAGGACTTTTGAAGTGGGAGACTAGATCTTTGTGCAATTAGAACCATATAAGCAAATATCACTAAAATAATAGCATAAATATAACAATCTTATACTTAATGTTTATGTTATTTATAAGGTGTTGCAAGTATTAAAGTGTTGTCATTGATGTCAACTAGTTAACTAGTTCTCAACTAGTTGTTGTTGTCATTAATGTCATGAATAATGGTTATTGGTTGTATATGTCGAGGATATTGAGAAAATTGTAATGAAGAAAGGTTGCAGGTATTCAGTGTTTTCTTCAGGTTTTGCTCTAGGATTTGCTCCTATGTATGTATGGTTTAGATATGTTGATCATGAATGTTGGAAGTTGCTATATCCATATTTTTAGTTTTTGGATCATTGTACAGTGCGAGTTATGTTCACCAGTTGTGAACTATTTTTTTCAGTGTCTCTGGCTGAGGTCTGGGAGAAATGTAGTTGCTCCAAATTTCTTCTTGTTTGAGTTTCATGACTTGCAGTTTTGGAGATAAACTGATATGATCATGTTGAAGATAATTTTGTTGTCTGGGAGGATTGGATCATGTTAAGGTTGTGTGTGCTTAATTATTCTATGTTTTTTACACTAGTTTGGTTGACCTTTTGTTAAACACTACTTACGAAGTCCATGAATCATGTTGGAAATTATTTACGTCCTCATTAAGCATTTGTTTGGGTCACCCTCATTCTAATTCCACCCTAGAATGTTTTGGCACTAACCTAATTTGAATTTGTAAATGCAAATGGTGTATGGTTGACTTTGGATATGTTTCAAAGTTGATGCTCGTATAAATACAGGATCAAATATTGGTGAAATGTGTGCAAATAAATAGAACAAAATAGATGTGAAATAGTGTGTTTGGTTGAGAAAATCAATGTGAAATATTAGTGGCGAGTTTTCAGATGCAGTGAGCTAAAGTTGTACTCTATCATTCATGCATGTCTACAAGTGTTTGAGCGAGTTGTGGTGAAAATCTCTATTGCATTAAGAGTGTCTTCTCTCTGTAACAAATCTCTTCTATCTTCTTTGTATCTATGTGGCAGTGATCCCTTCAGGTGGTTAACCCTTGTTGGACAGTGAGTCCTGATCTGAACAGTACATCCTATTTTGGAAGTGAGCCTTCATAATTGGTTTTTGATATTTTCTATATTGTGAGCTAATCCTCACCGTGGTTTTTCCCTTATTGGGTTTTCCATGTAAATCCAGTGTTATTGTGTGTATGTGATGCTTTTCAGTTTTTGCTTTTGCATTTAATGATTAATCATAATAGAAAAGTAAAGGATTTTTGATTGATCTAATCTTTGGTGAAGGCTTTAAAGACTTAATTTGTTACAATTGATTCACCCGCCCTCTCAATTGTCTTGTTCAACAATTGGTATAAAATATTGGTTCCTTGGAGAAGAGCTTAACCACTTAAGGAAGGTCTACGATAGCAAGCAAGATCATTTTTGAGTATCTGAGGTTCGATGGAACTAATTATGCTATCTGCAAAATATAGATGGAAGGGTATATGGAATATTGTGGATATGAAGTTGAGAAAGCTTATAAGACTACTTATACTCCTCCTGCTAATGGTTTGAGTACAACTGAGAAATCAAGGTGCATGAAGCAATAATAAGGAAAAGTTCATTTTGAAGAATAGTCTTTCACATTCTAAGTTGATTAAAGTTCAAAACCTAAAAACTGCTAAAGAAGTCTAGGATTCTTTAAAAAATATGCACAAAGGAAATGAAATGGTCAAAGAAGAAAAGTTGCAAAATTTGGAGGCACAGTTTGAGATCCTGCATATGTCTAAAGATGAGAACATTAAATCCTATGTATAGAGAGTGGATGAGCTGGTATGTGGAATGTGAGGACTTGGTGCTATAGTAGATGAGTCCAGAGTTGTGAAGATTATTCTCAGAACTCTCCCTAATGCATACAGTGAAAAGGTATCTGCTATTGAAGAATATGTAGATTATAAAACTTATACTAAAGATTAGTTATTGGGAACTCTAACATCTTATGAGATGAGAAAACCAAATTTGAGAAATGGATCCAAATTAGAAACTTCTTTCAATGCTACAAGATTTGAAGATCTAAATGAAGATGACCTTGATGAAATAGAAGCTAACTTTGTGAGAAGGATGAAGAAAGGCTCTGGTAAGTATGAAGTTAAGTTACCCTTTAAATTTTTTATTTGTGAAGGAATACGTCATTATGCTTCGAGATGTTTGGAAAGAGATAAGAAGAATAAACAAAATAGATTAAACAAATAAAAGAATATCAATAGAGCATACTATGTAAATGAGGATGTTGGTATTTCTGATGAAGAATCTGATTATGGAGATTTTGATGACAATGAATGCTTGTTCTTGGCTATAAAAGATGAATCTACTTCTACTATTACTGAAAGATAGGTAAAAGAAAGTGCTTTGGAGAAAGTTGAAGATACTGTGATTTATGCTCTTCATGCTAAACAAGAAAATAATTACTGGGTGGTTGATAGTGGCTATTCACATCACATGACCGGTGACAAGAGTAAGTTTGTTAAACTTGAAAAATATGATGGAGGCTTAGTTAAGTTTGGAGATGATATTGGTGCTAAGATTTGTGGGATAGGTTCAGTAAGTTTTGATGGAAAGCATAATACTAATGATGTCTACTATGTTAAGGGTTTAAGGAATAATCACTTGAGTGTTGGACAGATGTGTAGTAAAGGATATAATCTTGTATTTGAGGATGAGAGATGTGAAATCAGGAAAGGATCTGAAACACTGTTTGTTGCAGAAAAGAAGTTTGAAGGAAATATTTATCAACTTAAGGGTGTTGATGGACATTGCTTTATGTCTGAGATTAATGACAGTTGGTTATGGCATCGAAGGATGTGCCATATGAATTTTTATAATTCAGAAAAAATTAGTACAGTACAAGTCATAAGAGATTTACCGAGGATTACAAAACCTGTTAATGATATTTGCAAGAATTGTCAATTTGAAAAGCAAGCTAGAAACAACTTCAGATCAAAGGAACAATCTACTATTAGACTACTAGATTTGATTCATATAGATCTCTATGGTCCTACAATAGTGAGAATTCTACAAGGTGAAAGGTACTTTATGCTTCTAATTGATGATTACTCTAGGTATACATGGGTTACTTTTCTTAGAGAGCAATCTGATGCATTAGATAGATTCAAGGCATTCAAAGCTATGGTAGAGAATGAAGTAAATTTGAGAATACAATGCTTAAGGTTTGATAGAGGTGGTGAATTCACCTCCCATGAGTTTAATATTTTTTGTTAAGTTCATGGAATAAAAAGACATTTATATGCTCCTAGAGCTCCTCAGCAGAATGGAGTTGTTGAAAGAAAGAACATAACAATTCAAGAAGCTGCTAGATCAATGATTATTGAAGCTAGTCTACCGGAAGTTTACTGGAGATAAGCTATTCACACTATTGTTTATGTGTTCAATCGAGTTCAAGCAAAAGCTAACAGCTCTAAGACTCCTTATGAGCTATGGTGTGGAAGAATTCCTACTGTCAAGTATTTCAAAGTATTTGGAAGCAAATGTTATATCAAACGGGATGAAGAAAATTTAGGGAAATTTGATGCTAGATGTGATGAAGGCATCTTTCTTAGATATTCTACTAGAAGCAAAGCTTATAGATGTTTCAATAAAATATTGAGAAAGATTGTAGAAAGTACAAATGTCAAGGTTGATGAAGCAGTGAAGAATTCAATTGAAGTTGATGGATATGTATCTGATGAACCTGATCGTGTAGAAGTTCAAGAAGTTGTGAAAGAATAGGAAAAGAAAAATGATGAAGAAGAAGCTTTGGTGGTGTCCCCAAAGACACCTAAATATGTACAAAAGAATCATTTAGAAGATCAAATCATTAGAGACAAGAGGAAAGGATTACTAGCAAGAAGCAGAGTTGTTGCTACTGGTGAAATAAATCTGTGCTTACTTTCTGAGGTTGAATCGAAGACCGTAAGTGAAGTATGTAAAGATGAACATTGGATGAAAGCTATGAAAGAAGAACTTATGTAGATTGAAAAGAATCGGACTTAGGAACTGATCCCTTGATTGGCAGATAAAAACATAATTAGATCAAAGTGGGTATTCAAAAACAAGTTGAATGAGAATGAAGAAGTAGTTAGAAATAAATCAAGACTTGTGTGTAAGGGCTACTCACAAGTAGAAGGTATAGATTTTTAGGAGACTTTTGCTCCAATGGCAAGAATGGAAGCTATCTGAATTTTTTTAGTGTTTGCTTCTCATAAAGATTTAAAGGTCTATCAAATGGATGTGAAGTATGGATTCTTAAATGGTGAATTGGAAGAGGAATTCTACATTGAAGAACAAGAAGGATTTCAGTTGTCAGATCAATCAGATGTCGTTTGTAGATTGAAAAAGGCTTTATATGGACTAAAGCAAGCTCCAAGATTTTGGTATGCAAGGTTAGACAGATACTTGATTCAACAAGGTTTCAATAAAGGTATGGAAGATAGTAATTTTTACTTTAAGATTGAAAATGACAAGATCCTAATTGTAGTTGTATATGTTGATGATATTATCTTTGGAGGAAATGAAACAATGTGCAAAATGTTTGTTGAAGAAATGCAAAAGGAGTTTGAGATGTCTATGTTTGGTGTGATGAATTTTTTCCTTGGGTTGCAAATTAATCAAACAGAAAAGGAATTTTCATTTCATAGACAAAATATTTGAAAGAAATGTTGAAGTTTGGGATGGATGGTTTGAAACTAGTATGCACTCCTATGGTGACTGGTTGCAAATTGAGTAAGGATGATGATTCACCTAAGGTTAATCAGAGCAAGTAAAAGATCTATGATTGGAGTAGTATTGTATTTGACTGCTACTAGACCAGATATTATGCATGTAGTTTGTCTTATGGCTAGATTTCAAGAAGACCCTAAGGAAACATATGTTGTTGTTATTAAAAGGATGTTTAGATATTTGAATAGCACTCTGGATTATGGCTTGTGGTATCCTATAGATATTGATTTTACACTAAGTGCTTATACAGATGCAAATTGCGTAGGTTGTGTAGATGACAATATAAGTACAAGTGGTGGTACATTCTTTCGAGGTTGCAGATCGGTGGCTTGGTTGAGTAAAAAGAAAGATTCAGTTTCCTGATCTACTGTTGAAGTTGAGTATATTGTCGCAGCATCTTGTTGTACACAAGTGTTATGGATGAAATAGACATTGAAAGATATCAAAGTAATATATATGATGATCCTATTTCTATCTTATGAGATAATACAAGTGCAATTATCATTTCAAAGAATCTATCGATGCACTCAAGGACAAAGCATATATCTATTAGGTATCACTTTTTAAGAGAGAAGGTTGTGGAGAATGAAGTAAAACTTGAGTATGTACCTACAAAGGATCAAGTTTTTGACATATTTACAAAGGATCTTCCTAAAGATACTTTTGAGTATCTCTGGGAGAAGTTAAGGGTTATTTCCCCTCCTCTCTTGAACTAGATGCATATGGAAAAGTACCAGTCCAATGGGTCTATGGATCTTTTTTTTTTGTGGACTAATGTTTTGGGGGTAGGTAGTCTCATGTGTTGTCATTGAAAGAGTATTTTGTTCTTAATGTCAAAGGGGAAATCAATGTAAAACATCTTGTTCCTTTTCCATTGATTTCAAAGGGGGAGAGAAAATGTGAAAAGGAAAGATGTGAGAAAGGTGAAAGTATCATGTGAAATTTTATCTACTAAAGGGGATAAAAGAAAAAATATGGAAAGTATGTTCAGAGCAGTTGTGTTGTCTTTGATGATTTTTCACATCATGTGTTGCCATCAATGACAAAGGGGGAGATTGTTGCAAGTATGAAAGTGTTGTCATTGATGTCAACTAGTTGTTGTTGTCATTAATGTCATGGATAATGATTATTGGTTGTATATGTCGAGGATATTGAGAAAATTGTAATGAAGAAAGGTTGCAGGTATTCATTTTTTTCTCTGGGTTTTGCTTGGGGATTTTCTCCTATGTTCATATGGTTCAGATATGTTGATCATGGCTATTGGAAGTTGCTATATGCAGATTTTGGGTTTTTGGATTGTTGTACAGTGTGAGTTATGTTCACTAGTTGTGAACTATGTTTTTCAGTGTCTTTGGCTAAGGTTCGAGAGAAATGTAGTTTATCTAGATTTCTTCTTGTTCAAGTTTCATGACTTGCAGTTTTGGAGATAAACTGATATGATTTTGTTGAAGATAATTTTATTGTCTGGGAGGATTGGATCGTGTTAAGGTTGTGTGTGCTTAATTGTTCTATGTTTTTTACACTGGTTTGGCCAACCTTGTGTTAAACACTACTTATGAAGTTCATGAAGCATTTTGGGACTTATTTGGGTCCTCATTAAGTATGTGTTTAGGTCACCCTCATTCTAATTCCACCCTAGATTTTTTTGGCACCAACCTAATTTGAATTTGTAAATGCAAATGGTGTAGGCCAACTTTGGATATGTTTCAAAGTTGAAGTTGGTATAAATATAGGATGAGATATTGGTGAAAGGTGTGTAAAAAAATAGAACAAAATAGATGTGAAATAGAGTGTGTGGTTGAGCAGATCAATGTGAAATCTTAGTGTCAAGTTTTTGGATGTAGTGAGCTAAAGGTGTACTCTATCATTCATGCATGTTTGCAAGTGTTTGAACGAGTTATGGTGGAAATCTCTATTGCATTGAGATTTTCTTCTCTCTGTAACAAATCTCTTCTATCTTCTTTGTATCTATGTGGTAGTGATCCCTTCGGGTGGTTAACCCTTGTTGGACAGTGTGTCCTGATTTGGATAGTAATTTCTATTTTGGCAGTGAACCTTCTTTGGAAGTGAGCCTTTGTAATCAGTTTTTGATATTTTCTATATTGTGAGCTAATCCTCACCATCATTTTTCCCTTATTGGGTTTTCCACATAAATCTGGTGTTATTGTGTGTATGTGATGCTTTTCAGTTTTTTCTTTTGCATTTAATAATTAATCATAATATCAAAGTAAAGGATTTGTGATTGATCTAATCTCCAGTGAAAGTTTTAAAGGCTTAATTTGTTACAACTGATTCACCCCCCCTCTCAGTTGTCTTGTGCAACATAAGGTTTTGAAAAGGATTAGTAGTGTAGAATATAAACTAGAGTTACCTATGTTAGAAAAAATACATCCAAATTTCCATGTTTCATGCTTGAATAAGGTTATTAGTAAAATATTGGTAGCACATACTAGGTTACCAAATCTTGATGAGGAGGGTTTAATAGTTCTGGATTCTAAGGGGATTCTTCAAACATGCACTAAGAGGTTATGAATGAGGGAAGTCACAAATTATATGACCAAATGGAGGAGCTCTTTGATTGAAGATTCTATATGTAAAATGTGGATGTTGTGTAAAAGCATGTAAAGTTGATCAATGCTAAGGATAACACTTATCTAAAGAGGGAGCATTGTATAGTCTTAATCTTATAGTCTGCATATAGTTATGGGCAGTCACCTTGTGGCTACCTTAACCCTTAATTAATTTATAATATCATGATTATAGTCTTATTTAGATAAGTCATTATAGGTTTTATATTTAGGGTACATCTAAGTTAGCATCGATGTCATCCAAGGTATAAGTAGTGTATATATAGGAGCTAGTGGTTAGTTTATCATCATCATATTTTGATTCATAATTTTCTTATTGGAGATATTTGGAGGTTTTACCCCTTGGAGTGGCTTATTATTCTCAAGTACTATCAACTATTTGTAGTACATTTCTTATCATATTCTTTCCTTATGCAATTTATTTCATTACATATTAAAATTCCATAAACATAGATTTTAAAGTATTATAATTTCTAAAACACATCATTTTTCCTCCTTGTTTCTCTTGCAACATATTCTCTCTAATTACATATACTATAAGAGTCACTTCCTAAGTGAATTAAACCTTCAAATGGTCTCAAAAATCCCCTTCTCTAACTATTTAACTTCTCTAAATATAAACGATTCCACATTTACAACTACCCATAATCCAACAAAACCACTTAATTGCTCATGCTTTGAATTTATTGATCATCAACAAGATATTTTATAGATTTATAAACTACCTAACTCACATCAATAGTCATGACTTCATCTATAAATTACCCTAAAATAATATGCTTCTTTTGTAACTTGCTACCCTAAAAAAATTAGATGCAACCAAAAGAACAAGTGTGGCCTTTTTAGTCAACAACTAGTCAAACACCCAAAATTCTTGTTTTCCTACATTTACATGCTTGAGTAACATCTTGACCACATCAATAACAACTCACTCATCTTATCAACCTCTATTATACTCTTTTGTAGCCACATAATGACTTGTGCAATAACTTTTTCATTGAAATGATGACTTCTACAACAACTATATTTATATGGCTCAAATGAATGCCAATCACTACTATCATCTTTGTTAACCAACGGATACTCTTTGACAACACTTTTCCATATTTAGAAACACTTTGTTATCCACTAAAGCATAATAATGTATTAGTATTTAAAATTACACACTAGTGGTGATAGGTTATTACCTTCAAGATCACTGTGGCAATGTTCTAAACCATCACTAGGAATTCCCCCAAGCTATTTTGCAATCATAAACTTACCATATTCCATCATATTAACAATATATTTTTAAAATAAATTTGTAATTATACTATAATAAGTACTCCAAGAATGTGCATCACTTAAGAACCAACTTGATCCAAACCTCATAACTTGGTTTCAAATCAAGATGATGTCTATTTTTCATTATGATATTGGTGAGTGTACAATAGTCAATGCATAATCCCCAATTGTCATCCTTTTTAGGTGTAAGAATTACTAGGTTGTCCCATGGAAAAGAGCTAGGTAGAATCTTTCTTTGATCAAGTAGTCCTTGGATTTAACACCAAATCCATTATTCTCCCAAACAATATTATAATACAAAGACCTATTTGGGAGAGGAAATCCAAGAACCAAATTAATCAGCATTTTACTATGTAATGTATTGGAAGAACCTAGTGTTCTTTAAAGATGCTTGTTTACCATTGTAATTCATTTTTGAGCTTTTTTTTTTGTGACAAGTTCAGTGTATTCATGCACACTATTAGTGCTTGTGAGCTTATCTATGTATGTGCCTCTAGGAAAATCATCAGGAGATGAACTTATGTGTTGACAGTGATCTTGTGGCATTATTTAGTAGAGGCCAAAGCTAGTTTGGCCTTCAAATGTAGGAATATCCCTACTTGTTTTTAACTTGAAATATAAATGAATATTGTTGTTACACAAGTTGTGCAAAGTTTTGCGTTGGTTTATACCAATTTGTGAAGTCATTAAAATGTTCAAAGTCTTCTTGGTGCTATGTTTCTAAGATAATGTTGAACAACTATTGAATGTAGATCTAATCTTTGGTATGTGTTTTCTTGTCATATTTCTTTCATGTTTGTCTATAATTTCACAAATTAAATTGAATGTATTAAATTCCTTTAGTTGTTATGCATGTATTTGCACCAATATGAAAAAAAAATGACTCTAATTTAAATGATTTGATTCCCAAGGTGAAGTAGTGGATGTTCTTATAGATTAGCTAGTAATGCAACAAGATCATAGAATACATAATAAAAAATAACTATACAAACCAAAGAAATATTTGAGATATAGAAGGCTTCTAGAAGATATGCCACTTATATTCAGGAAAATAAGAGAAAATGTATATAAAGGGATTAAGTGAGAATTTATTTGTTCCTCTCCCACTCTATAAAATATAAAAAGTAGGTATTTGTATAGAATAATATAGGTAGGTTGTTAGCTATCCTCCACGTAGATGCTAATAAGTGTCCATCATGTATGTTAATAAGTGGTCCATATGGACTAGATGACACCAAGTGTCAAATTCATATGGTGTCTATTATTTTTCTAGGATATGTGGCATGGATGCCTTTGTGGGTCAGATACATATGGTATTACTTGTATGATCATGTTTTAAGATAAATGCCACTAAATGGCACACACACCTAGAAGCATAAAATGTGGATGTTGATGTTCCATACACCGCACATGTATAGTCTAACTAGATATCAACATGTGCATGCATAATACCACACTATACATATAAATAGTACTACATTTTTTTTTGCATAGCACAATCAATGGTTTTTATCTCTTCATGTGATAGGTGTTTTGGTTGTAGGAGATTTTTCGGAGTTGTGGGGTTCAATGATCAACTCCAATAACTTGGAAGATGTATCATGATTACAAAGATCTCAACAAGTATACTATAAAAGATAATTTCTCTATTATAGTAATTGATTATTTGTTAGGTGAGCTTAATGGTGTTAGTTTTATGAAACTTTATCTTCATTTTTATTATCATCAAATAAAAATTAGAGATGAGGATGTACATAAGACAAATCTTTAAACATATGAGGTCCACTACGAATTTTTGGTAGTGCCTTTTGGCCTAATAAATACACTATCGATATTTCAATTTTTTATGAACTTTATCTTTATGCCATTTCTATATTTTTGGTATTTTTGATGACTTAACATATTGAAAAACTTGAGAGGAATAATTGTACCATATAAATTAGGTTTTATAAGTTCTTGAATAACATTAAATTTATGCTAACCCATCCAAATGTGTGTTAAGAATAAAATGTGTGTTAAGAGTCGCATAAGTGGAGTACCTAGGTCATGTTGTGTCATATTAGGGATTCAAGGTGGACCCTCACAAGATCAAGGCCATTGTAGAGTGGAAAATACCTAGGACACTTAAGAATATAAGGAGTTTATTAAGGATTATATGTCATTATCATTTATTTATAAATAATTATGGTATCATAGCATCACCTCTCACAACCTTGTTGAAGAAAGATTCCTTCTAATGGAATGAGGCATCTACAAGGGTATTTGAGAAGCTAAAGGAAACCACATACATAATCCTAGTCCTAGCTACCCCAATTTTTTGTCAAAAAAATATTACAGAATATGATGCTTCAATACATGACATAGGAATAGTAATCATGCAAGAAGGAAGACTCGTAGAATTTGATAGTTGTCAACTCATAGGTAAAAATTTGTTAAAGCCATTTTATGAGGAAATTTTGATTATCCTACATGTATGCAAACAATGGAGACCTTATCTAATGGGAAGATACTTTAAGATAATGATAGATCACGATAGTCTTAAATATTTCTTCTAACAAAGATGATCATTTGAAGAACAAAAAAAATGGGCCACAAAGATGTTGGGCTATGACTTTTCAATCGTATATAAGATAGGCAAGAATAATGTTGTGGATAATATTCTATCTAGGAGGGATGAACACACAAAGTCACTATTGTATGTCATTTCCAATATTTTAGTGAATTAGGTAAATAAGACAAGAAAATATTGGGAGAAGGATAGGGATAATTAAAATATCATTGAGAAGCCGCAACATGATTCAAATGTGTTAGATAAATTTATATGGAAAGGAAATTATTTATGGTGTGAGGACAAGTTATATCCATTTCAACCATAAAGTTTAAGGTGTTGGCACTTCTCAAGTAGGTGGGCACTCTGGATTCTTAAAAAATTTCATAAATTTGTAGCAAAATGTATGGTATGCTAGCAAAAATAAAGGGGAGAAAATTAATAATCTATATATTTTGTAGCCCTTATCTAATCCAAATTAGAGGTGAGAGTAATTATCTATGTAGTTTCTTAATTACTTGTAAGCATTCATAGTTAATCAACGCTAAGGAAAAAACTTCTCTAAAGAGGGGGCATGCTACACTTTTAATCCTATCATGTGCATATAGTTATGGGTAGTTGAATTGTGGCTACCTTAACCCTTAATTAAGTTATAAGATCATGATTATAGTCTTATTTAGATAATTCATTATAGGTGTTATATTTAGGGTACATCTAAGTCAGAATGGGTAACATCCAAGGTATAATTAGGGTACATATAGGAGCTAGTGGTTTTAGTTTATCATCATCATATTGTGAATTATTTTCTTATTAGAGATATTTGGAGGTTTTCCCCCTTGGAGTGGCTTATTATTTTCAAATACTAACAAGTATTTGTAGCACATTTCCTATTATATTATTTCCTTGTGTAATTTATTTCATTACATATTAGAATTCCATAAACATGATTTTTCAAAGTATTACAATTTCTAAATCATATTATTTTTCCTCCTTGTTTCTCTTGCAACACATTCGCTCTAATTACATCTACTATAAGAGTCACTTCCTAAGTCAATTAAACCTTCAAATGGTCTCAAAAATACCCTTTTAAATCCTCTTCTCTAACTATTTAACTTCTCTAGAAAGATGAACGATTCCATATTTATGACTACCTATAATCTAACAAAACCACTTAATTTCTCATTTTTGAAGTTATTGATCATCAACAAGAGATTTTATAGATTTATAAACTACCTAGCTCACATCAATATTCATGACCTCATCTAGAAATTACCCTAAAAATATTCCAAGCAACCAAAAGAACAAGTGTGGCATTTTCACAAGTCAACAATTAGTCAAATATCCAAAATGCTTCTTTTACTACATTCACACACTTAAGCAATATATTAACCACTTCAATAAAAACTCACTTTTCTTAGCAACCTCTATTCTACTCTTTTGTAGCCACATAATGACTTGTGTACAACAACTTTATCATCCAAATGATGACTTCTACAACAACTATATTTCTATGGCTTAAATGAACTTCAATCACTACTGTCAACTTTGTTAACCAAAGGATACTCTTCAAAAACACTTTCCCATCTTTAGAAACACTTTTTTAGCCACTAAAACATAATAATATATTAATATTTAAACTTCCATACAAGTGGTGATAGGTTAATACCTTTAAGATCAATGTGGAAATGTTCCAAACCATCACTAGGAATTCCCCCAAGTTATCTTGCAATCATAAACTCATCATATTCCATTCTATTAACCAATATATTTTTAAAATAAATTTACAATTGCACTATAATCAATACTCCAAGCATGTGCATCACTTACTAATGCAGGAGCATCTAGTGGTATAAGGGCAATCTTGCATCACCCAAAAATAGTTAAATTTTAAGTTTCTTAGTTTTTAGATGTTTTTATATTTTTGGATACCCTTTTCGTCATAATGAAATTCTCAATTTACGGTTTTTATTTTTGGTTCCTAGGTTGAAAGATATTGCAGTTTTAGTTTCCCAGATTTGCACCTAAAAATCTTCCAGGTTAGATTTGCAGCACTTAGAGCTCCCGGATCAGCCTTGAAACTTTCCAAAATTGGCGTAGCGAATTTTGAGTGTGTTATTGACTTCGCGACCTTTCCAACAGTTCAAACGGTTCGCGAATCAGAGTCCTGGATCAAAAGTTATGACCTTGGGAAGTTGGCGCACTTTCTAGAAGATACAATTGCAAATGCTCTTTTGAAATTTGAACTTCATGTTGTAAATTTTTAGTGCCAAACCGCCTAAACTCAAAATTGAATGTTGTTTTAGCTCCAAACTAATGAGGAGCTCTATTTATGGGCGAGTTTCTAATTTTTGGGTAACTTTTTGGGGACAAGCTCGCATATTGCGAAAGGGTTATTCTGTAGCTTTCTGTAGCTTGCATGTGTTGTAGAACTTGGGGATTTGAGATCCTCTGCATGTAAGAAGCTCCATTTTCTAAATAATAAAATTATTCTCTTGTTTGTGGGTTATTTTCTGTGTCTCGGGTTGCCCTCATCAAGTGGTATCAGAGCGGGTTTTCTTGAGCATGTGGACGATCACCCATCATAAGGCAAGTTCACAAGACCGTGGTTGTGGATCAAGGTCAAGAAATATGCCTCAAGAGTGGTGCCAGTAGGTGTGGTGATGCCAAAGGTGGTCGAGGTGAAGAAATGCCTAGTGGAAGAGATGCACTGGCGCCCTCCAGAGACAGATTGATGTGTTACAAGAGCAGTTGAGAAGAGGGTTAAACCCGAGGGAGGAAAGTGAGGATGAAGGAGAGGAAGAAGGTTCAAAAGTAGAAGAGGAAGAAGAAGTAATTGATCAAGACCAAATGCAGCTAATAAGGTCCATTTCAAGACTGAAAAGACCTGCAGAGTAGAAGTCCTCACCATTCCTGTTCCGAACTCCTAAGAGTTGATCGATTGATCAACGAGCTAGAAGAATATTTTGAGTATGAGGAAATAGAGGACCTAGATTGGGTTAAGTTTGGGAAAATGAAGCTGAAGGGCCATGCCAGTATTTGGTGGAAAGAGGTCTAGTTGGAAAGAAATCGAAGAGGAAAAGGCAATATCACCAGATGGGATCACATGGTAGAGAAACTAAAGAAGCAGTTCATACCAGTGGACTACGAGTTAGATATGTTGAAGAAATTACAAGGGTTGAAGCAAGGAAGCAGATCTGTGAAAGAATATACTGAAGATTTTCACAAGATAATCATCAGAACGGGTCACACAGAGGCCAATAAGGAGAAGGTAGCCTAATATCTTAATGGGTTATGATTGAGCATTCAGGAGGAGTTAAGCCTAGTCAGAATGACCACCATTGAGGATGTGTATCAGTTTGCTCTGAAGGTGGAAGAGAAGTTGAACAAAAGATTTGATGGCAAGCAAAAGGACGAGGAGGTCAAAGTGGAAGGGGCAGTGGAAGACCTTCAGGAAGCCGAAATGATGATGAAAAGAAAAGTGAAGATGTGGGTACCAGCCGAAGCCAAAGGAATGACAACTTCTACCGCCCTCATGATCAAAATAGTGGTGATCAAAGAGGTAGAGGACGAGGGAGATATGGACAAGGATCTAGAAGAGGTGGTTTCAGAGGAACGTGTTTCTAGTGTGGTGAAGAAGGACATCGAGCCTATGAATGTCCACAACACCAAGGAAAGGCAAAAAAAAGGCCAGAAGGACGTGGAAGAGTTGCGCATGTAGATGAGGAGGCCCAATATGAACATTCAGATGATGTTGAAAGGGGAGAAGCCCTAGTGATTAGGAGACCCCTGGTGATTGAGGAAAAAGAACCAGAATTGAGGAAGAATCTTTTTCGCACAAGGTGCAAGTGTGAAGGAAAATGTTGTGATGTCATTATTGACGGTGGAAGCACTGATAATCTGGTGTCAGAGGAGATGGTCACAAAGTTGAAGCTAAAGAGGGAAAGGCACCCACATCCATATCGGATTGCCTAGTTGCAGAAAGACTACAAATTTTTGGTCAATGAGCAGTGCCTAGTAAAGTTCAAGATCGGGAGCTACCATGATGAGGTACTTTGTGATATCATCCCCATGGATGCATGTCACATGTTGTTGGGGAGGCCATGGCAGTTCGATAGGTGAGCTATACATGATAGCCATGCAAACACTTATTCCTTGACAAAGGATGGGGTTCGTCATAGGTTGAAACCCCTGAAGGAGACTGAAGAAAAGCTATGCAGTAGTGCTAGAATTTGTTATGTAGATAAAAGAAAATTTTTAGAAGGTATGAAGCATGAGCATGTGTGTTATGCATTGATTCTTAGAGTGAGTAAGGAGGATAGTGAGAAGGTTCCAGAAGAGGTTTTTGGGATGTTAGATGAATTTCATGATATTATTTTTGATAATGTACCTGAGGGTTTACCACCAATAAGGAAGATCAGTCATCAGATTGACTTGATTCCTAAAGCCAGTTTGCCAAATAAGGCAGCTCATAGAATGACTCCAACAGAAAATGAGGAGTTGAACAAACAAGTTCAAGAGTTGTTGAGAAAGGGTTTGATATGGGAGAGTTTGAGTCCATGTGCAGTACCTGCAGTACTAGCACCAAAGAATGATGGGGAGTGGAGGATGTGTACAGATTCTCGAGCCATAAACAAGATAACAATCAAGTACAGATTTTCCCTACCAAGGATGGATGACCGATGGACTATTTGGAGGAGCTCAAGATTTCACAAAGATTGATCCTCAAGAGTGGATATCACCGATCCGATTCGAGAGGGAGATGAATGGAAGACTTCTCAAGACCAAAGAGGGCTTGTACGAGTGGTTAGTCATTCCTTTGGGCTAACCAAGATAATCGAGCACATTCCATGCTCATGAACGCAGGGTAATTAAAAGAATTTCTCGAAGTTTGTTATTGTGTATTTAGATGATATTTTGATTTTCAGTAAGACATTGGATGAGCATCTGATGCATATTCGGAGAGTCTTTGAGAAGTTTAGAGAAGAGAAATTGTTGATTAATCTAAAGAAGTGCAGTTTTGTGAAGAGGGAGTTAGTGTACTTGGGGTTTGTTGTCTCAGCAGAAGGTCTCAAGATGGACCCAGAGAAGGTGAAGGCTATTCTGGAATGGCCTACCCCAAGAACTACTACCGAGGTGAGATCTTTCCATGGTTTGGCTAGTTTTATAGAAAGTTTATTAGAAACTTCAGTAGTATTTGTGGACCTCCTCGACCAAAACAATGAGAGGATAGAAAAGAATTCAAGTGGAGCATTGGAGCGACAAAAAGTTTTGAACTGTTGAAGCAGAAGGTGAAAGAGCAACCTGTTCTAGCCCTCCCTGATTTCAACAAGGTGTTTCAGGTGGATTGTGATGCCAGTGGTTGTGTCATTAGAGCAAGCAGTTGCCATTAGCTGCAAGCCCATTGCCTATTTCCCGCTGAAAAAGTTAAATGATGCCAAGAGAAAGTATTCAGAGTATGATCAAGAATTTTATGCAATAGTTCAAGCATTAAAGAAATTGAGACATTATTTATTGCCGAAGGAATTTTTTCTATATACTGATCATCAGGCCTTGCAGTACATAAATAGTCAGGGAAAATTAAATCAGAGGCATATGAAATGGGTAGAGTTTTTGCAGAGTTATACCTTGTTTTGAAACATAGGAGTGGGAAGTCAAATAGGGTTGCAGATGCCTTAAGTAGGAGGCATACATTGATGAAAAATATGCAGATTGAAGTGTTTGGGTTCAATGAACTCAAGACACTGTATGTAGAAGATCCTGATTTGGAGAGGCTTGAAAGCTTGCAAGGAACCTGTTACAGTGGACAAGACAAGGTGGTTGGATTTCATAATCCAAGATGGCATGTTATTTAAGGGAAGTCAATTGTGTATCCCAGGAGTTCCATGAGGGAGAACCTGATAAAGGAGAAGCATAGTGGAGGAATGGCAGGACATTTTGGTCGGGATAAGACCATTGCTATTATCAATGAGCATTATTATTGGCCTCAGTTGTCACAGGATGTGAAGAAGTTTGTACAAAGTGTAGGGTATGTCAGATGCCTAAAGGAGTGAGCCAAAATACAGGCTTATATCAGCCCTTACCTATACCAGAGAGGCCATGGGAGGATATAAGTATGGACTTTGTTCTTGGTTTGCTAAGGACACAACGAGGGAATGATTCAGTCTTGTGGTTGATAGGTTTTCAAGATGGCACATTTCATTCCATGTCGAAGACCCATGATGCAGCCACATTGTAATTTGTTCTTCAAAGAGGTGGTGAGGCTACATGGTCCGCCAAAGAGTATTGTTTTATCATGACACCAAATTCGGTACTTTTGGAGGACCTTGTGGAAGAACCTCAAGATAGAGTTGAAGTTCGCTGCACACCCATCCACAAACAGATGGTCAAACAGAGGTTGTTAATGAGTCTGGGTAACCTACTGAGATGTTTGGTAGGAGATAAACCCAAGGGATGGGACTTGATCTTACCCCAGGTAGAATTTTCTTACAACAATTCTGTCAATAGAAGCACTGGTAGATCACCGTTCCAGATTGTGTATGGAGGTAGCCCTAGAACAGCTCCAAAATTGAGGAAGATGGACCAAGAGAAAAAAATAAGTGTTGAAGCCGAAGATTTTGCAGAACACATCAAAGATATACATGAGAAGGTAAGAGAACATATTAACAAGATGAATATGCAGTATAAGGCTAAGGCAGATCAGAAGAGGAGGTATAAGGAGTTTTAGATTGGTGATGAAGTGATGGTCCACTTGATGAAAGAAAGGTTTCTAGTAGGAACATATAACAATTGAAGATGAAGAAATTTGGTCCCTGTAAGATTTTGAAGAAGCATGATTCAGAGAATCCATATGAGGTAGAGTTGCCTGATAGAATCAACATTTCCCCTATGTTCAACATTTTAGATTTGACAAAGTATCATGAAGGTAGAACAGAGGAAGCACCAGCAATAGGGCAGTATGGCATTCCAACACCTACTTCAGAAAGGGAGGAGATTGAAGCAATCTTGGATAGTCGTGTGGGAAGGAGTACTAGAAACAGGCAGTATGAAGAATATCTAGTGAAATGGAAAGGAAGGCCTGTTGAAGATTCATCTTGGCTATCTAAGACAGTGGTTCATCAATTGGGTTTTCCTCAACCATCTAAGACGTGATGGTGTCACTTCTCAAATTACCCTGGGTGTCTAATGCATGAGTATCCAGTGGTGTAAGGGCAATCTTGCATCACCCAAAAATAGTTAAATTTCAAGTTTCTCAGTTTTTAGATATTTTTACATTTTTGGATACCCTTTTCATCACAATGAAATTCCCAATTTACGGTTTTTATTTTCAGTTCCTGGGTTGAAAGATATTGCAATTTTAGTTTCCCAGATTTGCACCTGAAAATCTTCCAAGTTAGATTTGAGGCACTTAGAGCTCCCAGATCAGCCCCAAAATTTGCCAAAATTGACGTAGAAAATTTTGAGCATGTTATTGACTTCGAGATCTTTCCAACGGTTCAAACGGTTCGCGAATCGGAGTCCTGGATCAAAAGTTATGACCCCGGGAAGTTGGCGCACTTTCTAGAAGATACAATTGCAAATGCTCTTTTGAAATTTGAACTTTATGTTGTAAATTTTCGGCGCCAAACCACCTAAACTCAAAATTGAATGTTGTTTTGGCTCCAAACTAATGAGGAGCTCTATTTATGTGTGGGTTTCTAATTTTTGGGTAACTTTTTGGGGACAAGCTCGCATATTGCGAAAGGGTTATTATGTAGCTTTCTGTAGCCTGCATGTGTTGTAGAATTTGGGGATTTGAGATCCTCTACATGTAAGAAGCTCCATTTTCTAAATAATAAAATTATTCTCTTGTTTGTGGGTTATTTTATGTGTCTCAGGCTGCGTCCTCATCACTTAAGAACCAACTCGATCCAAACCTCATAGCTTGGTTTCAAATCAAGAGAATATCTTTTGTCATTGTGATATTGTTGAGTGTACAATAGTCAATGCATAATCCCCAATTGTCATCCTTTTTAGGTGTAAGAATTACTTGGTTGTCACATGGAAAAGAGCTAGGTATAATATTTCTTTGATCAAGTAGTCCTTGGATTTGGCACCAAATCCATCATTCTGCCAAACAATCTTGTAGTACAAAGACCTATTTGAGAGAGGGCATCCAAGAACCAAATCAATCAATGTTGTACTATGTAATGTGTTGGAAGACCCTAATGTTCTTTGAAGATGCCTTTGTACCATTGTAATGCATTGTTGAACTTTTGTTGTTTGTGATGAGGTTGGTGCATTCATGCACACTATTAGTGCTTGTGAGCTTATCTATGCAAGTGCCTCTAGGAAAATCATCAGAAGATGAGCTTGTGTGTTGACAATGATCGTGTGGCACTATTGAATAAAGGCTAAAGCTAGTTTGGGCTTCAATTGTAGGAATATCTCTACTTGTTTTAAACTTGAACTCTAAAAGAATATTGATGTTATACAAGTTGTGCAGAGTTTTGTGGTGTTGGTTTAAACCAATTTGTGAAGTCATAAAAATATTCAAAGTTTTCTTGGTGTTATGTTTCTAAGATAATGTTGAACAATCGTTGAATGTAGATTTAATCTTTGGTATGTGTCTGCTAGTCATTTTTCTTTCATGTTTGTCTAGACTTTAAAAAATAAATTGAGTGTATTGAGTTCCTTTAGTTGTTATGCATGTGTTTGCACCAATATGAAAAAAAAATCTTTAGCTCTAATATAAATGATTTGATTCCCAAGGTGAAGTAGTGGATGTTCTTATAGATTAGCTAGTAAGGCAACAAGATCATAGAATACATATTAAAAAATAAATATACAAACCAAAGACATGTTTGAGATATTGAAGGCTTCTAGAAGATATGCCACTTATATTTAGGAAAAATAAGAGAAAATATATATAGAGGGTTTAAGTGATAATTTATGTGTTCCTCTCCTACCCTACAAAATGTACAAAGTAGGCATTTTTATAGAATAATATGGGTAGGCCGTTAGCTAGCCTCCACATAGATGCTAATAAGTGTCCACCATGTATGGTGTGTGGTCCATATAGACTAGATGACACCAAGTGTCAAACTCATATGTTATTAATTATGTTGCTAGGGTATGTGCCATGGATGCCTTTGTGGGTTAGATACATAAAGTGCTACTTGTATGATCATGTTTTGAAATAAAAGAGACCAAATGACACGTGTACCTAGAAGCATAACATGTGGATGTTGAAGACTAGACGACACCAAGTGTCAAACTCATACGGTGTCAATTATGTTGCTAGGATATGTAGCATGGATGCCTTTGTGGGTTAGATACATAAAGTGCTACTTGTATGATCATGTTTTGAAATAAAATAAGCCAACTAACACGTGCACCTAGAAGCCTAATCTGTAGATGTTGATGTTACATACACCACACATTTGTAGTCCAACTAGACATCAACATGTGCATGCATAGAACCACACTATACTATGTAAACAGTGCATTTGAATCATAACTTCTTACATGATTCTAAAATCTAGAAAACATCCTTCTCAACTTTGATTTCTCATTTTGAATAACAGTTACCCATTTGAAATCTAATCAAAAGTACATATATGTATCCTCCCTCCCTATCTAGAATAATTTACTTAGTACTATTTATTCATTTATTCCTTCACGCATATAAATGTTTTCCTAAATTTTGTTTTGATTTTAAGTAATTTAAAAATGGGTTAGTGTTATGATGATTGACGTGCATGTCACAACAGCACAAAGAATGTCATTAATGGGAATCCTTGCAAATAAAATAGAAATATAGATGAAGTGGAAAGTGGAGCCCCCACCATGTGAAGGCATCAATTATTCTTTGTCTTATTTCCCATAAAAACAACTTTTCAACAACTCGAGATCAACTTTAAAACGAATAAAAGTTTATGATGAATGTTAGATTTGATGGAATTAATCATTACAGTGAACAAGATATAGAAAACATCAATTGAAGTATATAAACAATGAATATCCTCCAATTTTTATATAATTATATTTGATTATCATGTCTATCATGATTTTCAGCTTTTATGTATTTAAAAGAGGGAATGTGTATAGCAAATCCTTTTGTCTCAAAACGAAAATGATACTTGTTGGAGGCCTTCATCACTCCCACTGACATCATGTCTCTAGACACTGGACACTGTGTAGGCTATATTGTAACAAAAGAAACCATCATAACTTGTTTAAGTTGACCATGGGTATGCTCAAAATCCTTTTCAGTTTCAAGTATTGGCTGCCTTTTTCATCATTCAAAGTCAACTAAAACAACAAATAGTTGAGTGCACTAGCAATGAGCTTTCATTTCTTTTAACGCTATCAACTCCCATGGAATGATGAGTGGCACTATAAAAGTTAGCTTAGAGTCAAACTTATAATTAAAATATTGCATTTATCTTATGAAAGAAAGAAAGTTGGGTTTTAAGGAGTGTGGGGGGCCCAAGTTATTATGTTTCTTAAAGCTTAATAATATCATTTATCCACCTTTTTAGAGGGTATAAAAAAATATGGTTGCATCCAAATCAAACATCTCTATCATTAGATATGTGATTAGGTTTGAGTGAATGCACATTAAAAAGTTTCAATGACTTTTTAGCACCCATTAGTCCTAAAAGACAAACACCCATGACCCCATTTCAATATACTCAATTCCAAAACTTTGTGAATGGTTGTTAAGGTCAAACAATACTCATTTTTTATCATGATGACCCAGTTGATCCTATGTATTTTTATCTCCTCTAAACCAACTAAATGTTAACAAAACACATTCCTAGAGATGGTCCTTTATCTCTTCTAGTCCAACAAAAAGAACCAAAATTGCCCAACTTTTGAACTTGTCACCTCTTATTCTCTCCAATGTATAGAGCATGGACCTTTACAATGATATAAACCCTAGCAAATGGATATGTGGTATGGATGCCTTTGACCCCATTTTTATACACCCAATTCCAAACTTTGTGAATGGTAGCTAGGATCAAACATTATTCATTTTTTATCATGATAACTTAGTTGGTCCTATGCATTTTTATCTCCTCTAAACGAATCAAATGTTAACAAAACACACTCCTAGAGATGGTCCTTTATCTCTTCTAGTCCAACAAAAAAAGCCCAAATTGCTCAACTTTTGACCTTGTCACCTTTTATTCTCCCTAATGTATAGAACATGAAACTTTACAATGATGCAAACCCTAGCAAACGATATGTGGCATGAATGCCTTTGACCCCATTTCAATACACCCAATTCCAAAACTTTGTGAATGGTAGCTAAGGTCAAACATTACTTGTTTTTATCATGATAACTCGGTTGATCCCATGCATTTTAATCTCCTCTAAACCAACCAAATGTTAACAAAATGCCCTCCTAGAGATGGTCCTTTATCTCTTCTAGTCCAACAAAAAGACCCAAAATTGCTCAACTTTTGAACTTGTCACCTTTGATTCTTCCCATTGTATAGGACGTGGACCTTTACAATGATGCAAACCCTAGCAATTGGATATGTGGCATGGATTCCTTTGACCCCATTTCAATACACCCAATTCCAAAACTTTGTGAATGGTAGCTAAGGTCAAACATTACTTGTTTTTATCATGATAACTCAGTTGATCCCATGCATTTTTATCTCCTCTAAACCAACCAAATGTTAACAAAACGCCCTGCTAGAGATGGTCCTTTTATCTCTTCTAGTCCAACAAAAAGACCCAAAATTGCTCAACTTTTGAACTTGTCACCTTTGATTCTTCCCAATGGATAGGACGTGGACCTTTACAATGATGCAAACCCTAGCAATTGGATATGTGGCATGGATTCCTTTGACCCCATTTCAATACACCCAATTCCAAAGCTTTGTGAATGGTAGCTAAGGTCAAACATTACTCATTTTTTATCATGATAACTTAGTTGGTCCTATGCATTTTTATCTCCTCTAAACCAATCAAATGTTAACAAAACACACTCCTAGAGATGGTCCTTTATCTCTTATAGTCCAACCAAAAAAGCCCAAATTGCTCAACTTTTGAACTTGTCACCTTTTATTCTCCCTAATGTATAGAACATGGAACTTTACAATGATGCAAACCCTAGCAAATGATATGTGGCATGAATGCCTTTGACCCCATTTCAATACACCCAATTCCAAAACTTTGTGAATGGTAGCTAAGGTCAAACATTACTCATTGTTTTACATGATAACTTAGTTGATCCTATGCATTTTTATCGCCTCCAAACCAACCAAATGTTAACAAAACACACTCCTAGAGATGATCTTTTATCTCTTCTAGTCCAACAAAAAGTGTCAAAATTGCTCAACTTTTGACCTTTCTCTCCAATATATAAAACATAGACCTTTACAATGACCCTAACAAATAGATAGGAAACACCCAAAAAGAAAAATCAAAAGCTGATCCCACATCATGATGAAACACTAAAACCAAAGAACACTACCTCTTGAGTTTGAAGAAAGAGCACCAAAGAATAATAGCACAAAGGGAAGGACTAAGTAAGTACTCATCATGTCTCTTCATTTTTATCAAAGTTGTTAATGCCATCCCATGTGTCATGGTGTCTAAAATAGGTATAATGTTATTATAATGCAGAGCGGGCCCCACAATTATCTTCCCATTTCAATATTCCTTCTCACAGCATTAGATTAGTTCCCTAAAAAGGCAAGCCACGTGTACAGTTTACAATAATTCATAAATACGAAAAGTTATATTTGGTTTTGGTGCGTCAAGGACATTTGGATTGTAGCTTTCGTCGACTTATTTTTAGCTTAAAGAACAAAACTTTTTCCCATGCGCTTCAAAAGCTGAGCAACTGCCACGTGTACATTGTACTTGATTCCTCTTTGATTTCCTTGCTTGTGGTTTTCGTCAGTTAAAAATGACAGTTTTACCTTTTAAGAGGAAGGTAATTATGACGGCGATGATGATGAATATGTTGTGTCAAATGACAGATACCTGACAGTGAGCGTTAAATGCCAAAAGTTGTTTGTAAGACGGATAATATATGACACGAGTTGCCAAATAACCAGGATTTGTCATCATAATTCCGGTTTGTTGACTAACCAACTTTCGATTTACCGTTCACTGACAGGAACCCCATATTTTACTTTATTTTGCTAAAACACAGCTTTCCTAAAACGCCCAAACCTAAAAAGACAATATTGTTCATAAATTATATTTTTGCCCGCTCCACTTTTGCAATTATTAGAAAAGTCAAGGATAAAGATAAACAAAATTGTAGGGGAAGGTTTTAAGTTTGTGTTTTTTATTAAGTGGAGGGAAAACAAGGGTTCTTATCTTTATATGAACGGCATTTTAAGTTTGTTTTTTTTATTGTGTGGGGGCGAACAAGGGTTCTTATCTTTATATGAGTAGTATGGTGAAATAGATTTTAACAAGAAGATTACAAAAAGTAATCATTAAACAAAGAAACAATAAAAGAAGAGAAATATTAAGAGCACAAAAATAGTAGCACACAATGATTCACATAATCAATAGGGGAAAGGACCCAATAGTTGAGATAGTTGTTGTTTATATAATGCCCAATAGTTGTGATAGTAGTTGTTTATATAATGCCCAATAGTAGTGACTTGACTACCCATAATTAAAAAAAAATGTATTCCTTTGATCTAAAAAGCAACCAATCATGTGATGCCACATCAACGCTCAACTACCCATGATGTGAATGCACAAGTATTGGTCTCACTTTTTTTTGGGTCTTTTTGGACGCCTTGACAAAAAGCATGTTGATGTGGTATCATATTTGATGATGTGGCCTTGAAACGAAAGTTATAAGCAGGAGACTTGCCAAGTACGCTGTTGTAAAAAAATGGGAGTGATTTGAAATTTCCACGTAGGATAATTAGAAGCGCAAAGTTAGGATGCACAACTACTGGGTCATCTCCCCTAGTGATCGAATTTTATAGCTTCTAGGTTTGACTACGTAAGCATTTTTTTATCAATGTTTCAGATCATACTCTATGATCCATCATTAGGATAAAGTGAGTTGGGGACGGGAATGAATGAGTAAATAGTAGACCAAGACCCAATAAA
Organism: Sequoia sempervirens; assembly: GCA_007258455.2. Lineage (NCBI taxonomy): Eukaryota > Viridiplantae > Streptophyta > Pinopsida > Cupressales > Cupressaceae > Sequoia > Sequoia sempervirens. The sequence continues at coordinate 3,713,388 of VDFB02018296.1, read as the reverse complement.
TAGTGGGGGAGATGGGAGGGGGTGGGGCATTGACATGGGAACCAAGACATAACAAGGAGGAGGAATTGAATCTTCTGATGATGGATAATAGAGTATGATCTGAAAAATTGATAAGAAAATTCTCATGTGATCAAATCCAGAAGCTGTGAAATTCAATAACATGGACTATGGAAATTTGTTGTCTTTAACCAATACTGATCACTAACATTATGATCATGAGCTAATTGGAGGGAGAATGACTCAAACCTTGAATATTGAGAGTTGCTTCCCTTTCCTCAGAGAGTTTTGATGCAAACATCCTTGGGAGAATCATTATTTCTACTAGAGTCAACAAACATTGGTGTTCTATTTCACTTTGGCCCTAGACAACTCCTCTTCAAGAATCTTCATGTTGGTTGTAGTGTAATCCAAGAAATGTTTGACATGTGGACTGGGACACAAGAAGGGGGGGAATTGAGTCTTCTGATGATGGATCATAGAGTATGATCTAAAACATTGATAAAAAAATTCTCATGTGATCAAATTCATTAGCTATGAAATTAAATAATATGGATTGTGGAAATTTGTTGTCTTTAACCAATACTGATCACTAACATTATGATCACAAGCTAACTAGAGGGAGAACGAATCAAACCTTGAAGATTGAGAGTTGCTTCCCTTTCCTCAAAGAGTTTTGATGCAAAACATCCTTGGGAGAATCAATATTGCTACTAGAAGCACAAACATTGGTGTTCTACTTTTTTACTCTAGCCCTAGACAACTCCTCCTCAAGGATCTTCATGTTAGTAGTAGAGCAATCCAAGAAATGTTTCCTCAAATTGAAGACATTAGTCATCAAACTCTTCAACTCTTTGGCTTTCCTTTTTAGTGAGACCATTTTGTTTTGTAAAAAAATTATCATTTTGTAGTTGAAATAATATATGGTGCAAACAAAATGTTTGCTATTAATTTTGTCAAACACACTGGTCCTATTAATGTTTGAAACATGTGGTGCAAACAAAATTTATCATTGAATTGATTTTCATCCCTCTTATTCGAGGCCTTTTTCTCCTCTTTATTATGCTAGTGGAGGTGATGCTTTACATTGACCTTGTCTTTTTGTTTGAGCTTCATCTCTCTCCTCAACACCGAGAGAGGAGTTTCTCTTCACTTCAATTTGTTAAATGTAAATCTTTTTCACTTAAATTATTTGTAATATATTTTTATATTTATGAAATATGTATTTTCTAAATAATTATTAGATTGATAAAGATTGTCTTAAAATTATGTTTGTGTTTTAGTTTTCTAAATTACATAGATATAATAAATGTTAAAATAGACTATTCATTGTTATAAGAGATATTTTATTTTTCTTATAAATCATGTAGATATAATAAATGTTGATAGAGACTAGTCATTCTTAGAAGAGATGATTTTTTGTAAACTATTGTAGATATAATAAATGTGAAAGTGGGTTGTTCATTAAACATAAGTCAATAAAAGTTGACTGAAAACTATAATTATTCAAAGGCCCTCTAGATCAATTGAATTACAATTGATGATATTTTCTTTCATTATATAATCCACCAAAAATTGAAATCTTCAAAAAAGACAATATTATAATCTACTATATAAAAACAAAAATACCTAACTATATAATCCAACTATTTTTATCAAAAATAATTAAATAATATAAACCTACCTATAAAATAAATATTTATTTTAACCAATACAGGATTTGGTTGACTATAAATCTAAACATCCACACATATTAATACAAGATGTATAAAATATATATCTCCACATAAATAAAACTTATTGATGTGGATTTTATTTAATTTTAATTAAAATGCATTGATTATAATTACAAACGTTGTCTAATTGTAACATCTGTCCTTGCATGATCAACATTTTAAAATAAAACACTATCCTCTGTTCAATCGAAGTTCCAGAACTTGGAATATAAATGCCCCCTTAAGTGTCAATTTATCATTTTTATTTACTTAATTCAACCTTATTTTTTAATTAATTTGGTACATAATACTTTTAAGATATCATCACGTCATTTTGTTTTTAGCCTTCGCTTTATTAAAAAAGTCATCAATCCAATTTTAAATTATTTGATACAATAATTTGTGACATTGTATTTATCATGGCTAACATATAGTTTGAAGAGTTTTTATTTTTACTAAACAAATATTTTAATCAGAATGTTTTTTTTTTCTGGATGTGAAATTTTTTCTGCATCGTTATTTTTATTTGAAGAGAGTTGAGAGATTAAAATGGTAGATTACAGACGAAGCCAAGATATAAATAGACAGAAAAAGGGGAAAATATTTTAATACTTTTTTATGTTATATTTTTTCATGTCTCCTATACCTGCTGAGCTATCTACAGTTTTTATGAATTTGGAGTGTTCATATAATCATTCACAAATTGTGATCCCTATTATTTAAATCTGTTTGAAAACATCTTAAAACAATTAGCAATTTTTCTTTCTAAATTTTAAACATTATCCACTCTGTTCTCTTGCTTGCTCTATCCTCTCTTCTTTTGCTTGCTCATCTTTATAATGGATCCTGAAGAAAAAAGCTTACATAATCTAATATTCACGCTAACACTGTGAACTGTAAAAATTTCACGAGCTCCACATATTTTCACATTGTTCAACCTTTAAAATTGAATATCCCAACCCTCCTAGGAACTTCTCTTTGTATGTCAGGGAGTATGTAAGAGAGAGAAAGCGAGATTTGAGTTTCAGCTTCATTTGGTAGTTTGACAAGATTTACTTTAAATCTAAAATTGGTTCTTCCGTTTTTAAATAAATCTTATTTAGTGGGAAAAAAGACGCTGCATACTCGAACTTTTCAGGATCTTTCTGCATGATAGATTCCTTCTATGTAAGACTGCAAATTCTGTACTTTGTGTACTTTATTTTTTTCAAATGTTCCAATTTACTGAGCTTCTTTTTAGCTGTGTTCCATCCATTTTCTAATGCGCTTCTCTGACTTGTCCAATTCTAACTTGATTTACAGGAAATGCCCTATTGTTGGGATCTCAGGTTCAGATCATCATGTAAACATCTGTACATAAAATATAAAAATTAACTTTAAAAACCATACTGTGAATATTGCATGCGTAATCATCAAATACAATAGGTTTATTAATTATGATTTATGGTTTAAGCTAGGCTAGTTGTGCTTTTTCATTAGCTTTCAGCAAACCCCTGCTGTGTGTTAGTCCAGGAATGTGTGAAAACAAAGCATTTATGTAAAGAAACCAAGATATTTTCAGGATGAACCAGAACATGGATCAGACCAAAACTGCTTCAATTCAGGTAAACTCTGCTCTATCAAAATATAACATGGGCGGCACGAGAGAGAGAGAGAGAGAGAGAGAGAGAATGAACAGAAATTGCAGGATTATCCTTGACCAAATATTAAGCTGTCACCTCTGTTATAAATTGATAATACAAACATCTTATCGAATCCAGAAACCAGCCCAGCAATAATACAAACATGTTCATCTCATCATTATAAATGATTATGGTCATTCCTAATTGACAATAAGTTTTTAAATAAATCAATTAAATTTAACTGCATGCTCCAAATCTGAAATTCTGCAGTAAATTGCGGTTCTGCTGGTAAACCTCCAGAGCAAGGTGTGAAAGATAATTTTCTTGTGAGCTGTGATAAGCAGGAGAAATGGCATTACACCTTGTTCTAAACATTACATGTCCTGCATCTCAGTCCATGAATGCTACCGGGCCCTGCTTGTGATTTTGTTTATTAAAAAGGTGAAACAAACAAGGAACAAAATCCATGAATTCACTATCTGATAGCCACACTGGATACGTTGGCCCAATTTTCTTCTGAAACCAAAAACATTTAGAGATCAACTCTTGGTCATCCACCCTTTTCGATTGTTACCATTTTATTGAATAGCTATAATCTTAATTATTATAACCTAATTTGTCCTGACATTCAGGTTTGTGCTCACATCCACTCTGAATTTAAATTTTCAATTACGACAAAATGTAGTTGAAGGATTTGACAGGAGCACAAAGAACAAACCAAATCCGGTGAAGAATTCTCCTCTCAACTAAAATGAGCAATTGGATAAATGAATCAAGTTTTATGTCAAGAGATTAAAAAAATGGCCGTCCAACTGTAGTGTGCTGCCAAACAAACTAGATGTATGCATATGCTATCTTCAACAGTCAAAAGGATGTCCTCAGTGCTGCATACACTATAATTAAAAGCCAAGATATGCCATTTTCTATACTGTGAAGTCTGTTTTGGGCCTTCTGGCAACTATTTCAAATGCCAATTCAAAAATCAAATTATTCTAAGCAATAGAATTAAGAACATTCTTGAGGAACTAGTTTCGCCAACTCTAACCAGTCCTATGTTGCACAAGAACAAAATCAAATTCCTCTGACTTTAAACAAAGCGATAAAAATATACAAAATTGGAATGAAGCTTGCACAATCAACTTAAGTGAAAAAGACAATCCACAATGCAAATGAAAACTTAAAATATCGACATACTTCCCTTTTAATTAGCTCTCCTTAAACAATATGCGAAATAGAAGAGAGCAAGAAATTACAAGAATATACTGCTATTATAAATGGAGAACTTCTCTTGGATGTAAAAGGTAAGAGCACCAAATGAACCCACAAAGGCTCTGGATTCAGTAATAAGGGTAAAATGAATGCAGGATTGAAACTATTATACACTCTAAGTAAAGTTTTACAGATCTAGTTAGATTTTAACCTAGCGTACACTGTAGTTGCCTGGCTTTGCCTCGAATTTAAACAGAAATGTTATGCCGCTTGTTATATAAAAAAATGAATAAATATGAGAGAGCCCCCAATTTTATCAGGTTTTGCAAAGCAGTCTTGACATTAGGAAACTTTTTCATTGAGAATGGCAGCATGATTTAAATAGCACCTGCATTTTGGCAGGGTTTAGTTCGTCTGTTTACTGAGATATTTCCAGGGAGACATGCTGCAGGTGGTCTTTCTCCAGAGAAACAATCCTTCTCAACAAAAAGTTTAATAACTGTGTCAGCTGAAACAGTGCATGATTGACGTACTTCCATTAAACTGTGTTCCAGCACCTCTTCAATCCAATTCTCAAACCTCTTCATTCCATCAGGGTTGAACCAAACAGAAGCAAGGATCTGCTCCAGAGCTTTTACATCAATCTCCATTAATCCTTCAGCTCCAATTATACTGAAGAACTTTGAACTAATGGACTCAACAATTTTATCTGCAAGACTTTCAAAATCATAAGGCTTAAAAACTACTCTCTCATCGGCTAAATCAGAAAGCTCCTTGAAAAGTTCGCTGGCAAATTTGACTCCCTGCTCAACTGTCAGGTCACTTGAGTCACGAGATCCTTGGCATGCTTCAGTAGGTCCTTGACTAACAGAAAAGTCTGCTGCATCATTCTCCTCTACAGAGAGGTTCAAGTCCAAGCATACCAAAGGTTCTTTAATTATCTTCTTGACATTCCCTCCACAATCATTTTGAGCTGGTTCATTTTTCATCCAATCAGCTTTCCGTTTGCCTCTCAAACCCAAGCCTAAAGGCAGAGGTTCATTATTCTTATTTTTTGACTCTTGAGAGAAATTAGTAACAGAAACTCTCTGACATTTGCTGATTAGAACTTCAAATCGGGCACTGTCAACCAAAAGCTGCATTGGCCATCCAGAAGCTATTGCAAGTTTTTCTTCAGAAAAACGTACATCTTGCTTTGCTGACTCCTGGTCTTTCTCCGTCCTTGAACTTGTCATGATGAAAATCGCATTACCAACACTAACTTCTCTTCCATGTGAATCTGATAACCTCCCTTTATCCATTGCCTGAATCAAGCTGCCATGAATCAAAGAATCAGCTTGATCTACATCTTCCAAAAGAACAACAGAGAAGGGGTTCTGTCTAACTGCTTCAGCAATCCTATCTAAAGCTGTCTTTCCCCGAAAGTTGACAATATATTCACCATGCTCATGTAGGCTTTGGTTCCAACTTGAAGACATCACACTGTCATGTGAGCTTAATTTCATGCAAACAAGACTTTTCTCACTCCCAAATATTAGCTCAGAGAGAGCTGCAGCCATTTTCCGTTTTCCCACGCGATCAGGACCCATGAAAAGCAACCATGTATCTCCTTTAGGACCCATACCACGACGCTTGTTTCCTGATCTACATTGCATAACTGCATTTGTCACAGAAACAACTGCCTCGTTCTGCCACCCAACCTTTTCATCAAGACCCTTGTAAACTTTCTTGAATGCATCTGCATCTACATGTTGATGTAAGCCAGAATCTTTACTACTTTTCTGATCAAGCAAAGACCTTGTTGCTCCAGGTGGGTGTGCATCAGTCAATCGAGTTGACACTTTTGGAGAAAATTGCCAAGGTAAATGAAAGTTAGATGGCAGACAACCTGGTAAGTCATTTAGACGTTCTTTGTGGGACAACTCCACGGGGTTCCTTTCACCTATGGCGTTTATATTGCAAGAAGTGGATGGAAGCAAACTAGACCTTCCTAATTGAAGATCTGTCACAACTGAGGTAGGCAACGGAGTAGATGCATGACATGATCGTGGCAAGCTAATTGAGGGGTCACATGAGGAACCTCCAAGATCAACCTGGAGGATTTTGGCATGACTTTTTGTAAAAGAAGCTCTAGAAATGCTCTCAATTACTGTCCCATTAGTTTGTGGAAAAATAGGCACAGCACACTTGGACTGAGAAGGTGGATGCCATAAAGCGTCAAGTGGCATAGAAAACATCCTGTTGCCTCTATTTGGATCTTGAACTCCTAGATTTTCAACACTACAATCAATTTGTCTTTTTTCATTTGCATCCATTGCTTGAAGAGGTGTCCTCAACGACTCTTGAGATTGGCCAACTGATATAACTGGTCGCCGTAAATGCAAATGAGGATGCAAAGAATGACATGTATCACTCCATTTCTTTTGCATTTCATCCAGTTTTTTATTCCACACTAGTTCCCGGTCTTTTGCCTGCATTGCAAATAAGGGCGCATAAATTTCACCTTGAACTGAAAACAAATCGATCATAAAGAAAGTTTCTTCTTATAAGGTGACAGTGCTTATGGATCCAGGATATGAGTGTCATTTTCTTTCTGATGCATATACAATGATGAAATAGATAGTATGTCACTAGAAAAACTCACCTGCAATGTATCTGGTCCTTTGGCGCTGCTAGCTGTTTTTGCAATTTGAAGCCAAGGAGGCAATGCCTGTGATGTCTGATCTTCTGATATGGACTGCGGAGATGCAGAAAGCACACTAGCCTTCTTCTCCTCCTCCATCTTGCTGCGTTCTTGTTCATAGTTAGCCATACACTGAGAGCAGCAATTAATTTTTTGCTTCAAGTCATTACTTTCTGCAGACTTCTTTAATGAGGGTGCCATTGCTGGAAATGCCTTAGGGGGAGTAAGTGAGTCCATTGAATTGCTAACAACATATCTGTACAGTGATTGAATAATTAATTAGTGATGACAAAAAAAGCAGCTATTTACCAAAATATGATGCCCACTATTCAAAATCCAACTCTTTCAAGAAAATGAATGCATGGAAACTGATTTTTCATTTGCTTGTCCATTCAATATGGAGAGAATTATCACAAGCAGATCAAAAGTTTTGCAACAATCACAAATCAACTAAAATGATATATCTGAATTATCACAAGAAGATCAAAAGTTTTGCTTGTCCATTCAATATGGAGTGAACTATCATAAGCAGATCAAAAGTTTTGCAACAAACAAAATGCCACTAAAATGATATATTTGAATCTTTTTCATTTAATTGTGAATTAGAAAGGAGAAACAAGCGAGACAGGTACTGAACAAGTTAGCATTTTGACTTCTAATTAGTCTGAATCAATAAGCATGTGAACTTAGAACTAGAGTTAGGATATTTTCTGGAAGAATTAGGATTCCAACCATAGTAAGAAACTCTGCTGACAATAATAGTGTGCTTGACATATTTCCAAATAAACTCTTTAACATAGTTACAAGACCCCTACCAAGCTATTTTCACGTATCAAAACTTTCAGAATGTCGTCATCTAAAGCTACGAAGAATCTGGAGGAGGATAACAGGCACCCTCAAAAATCATCGGAGATACAAGTTATTGAACAGTCCTCTCAAACACATACAATATGGGTGACTATTGAAAAATAGAAGGTAGTTTGTCAAGAATACCACTAAATTATAAAGAATTATATCTGTAAATCATCTGCTTCCAGGAATGATGAAAGGAAGGAAGTAAATCCTAGTCACTCCTTTATCACTGATGGATCAGGTATGCATATCGGTTCACAATTTGTGGAGTTTGTTACGAGCGTCTTTTCCCTATATAGTATAAAGTTTAAACCACTATGAAAAGCCTAAGGCAAAGACTCAAACCACTGGACAGGTTTAAAGAACAAGCGAAACATGTTGGCTAGACCTTAAATCACTTAAGAAATAGAATGATTTTATGAACCAACATTCCAGATGCATAAACTGGACATATAACTGATATCAAATAGATCGATTAGATTGTTATGAGTATAAATAACAAAATGTCTGGCCAAAAGAAAATGATGTTATGTTAAGCAACCAGAAAACACTAAAAAATCTCCAAACTGCTTAAATGTCGGATGACTACCGTCATCAGCTTAGATTTCAGGAAAAATGCAACAAATATTCACACAAGATCTATACCATATTCCAATCCTCTGGTCAATTTTAGACATTGACAGACAAGATGACTCAGAAATTCACATCTCTCACATATACAAAGGACACGAACAGGCAAGGTGTAAGCCACCATAGGGTTCCTGCACTTTTTAGTCAGAAGACGGATTATGAAGTAAAAGATCAAAAGACTGATGATGACCGCAAAATCCAAAAAAAACAATTGATGCATTTGATGCATCTCAAAACACGCCTTCTAGTATGCTTTGTAGGCAAACAAATATTTCATGGTAACACATGCCACAAGCTAAAGAACAAAGGAACAGGGAACAACCTCTGAAACAATCCTGGAGCATGCCTATCAGCCATAGGTACAGCTTGCATCTCCCAATCACTCTCCACTGAGGGATGATATACTTGACAACGAAGATATGTTTCACAGGTTGCAATTCCAATGATCCATATTCGACCAGACCCTCCATGCCTAGCTAACAAATGCCCCAATTTCAACACAACTTGCTGCACAGAAGATGAGACTCCCACCCCTATTGTTGCCCCTCCTCCCGCCTTCGGCTGCTCTACAAGCCACCTTAAATCACCCACGTTAAGAATCACACCACCATTCAAATGACTCTCCACCATATGATCCAATTCCTTAAACTTCATATCAATATGGTCTTTATCCATATTTCCAGAACAGAATGATAATATCTCTGTTTCGAGGATCTGCACACCTCGAAGCTGCTCCGGAGTTTCGCCCCTTTCTATTCTCTGCACTAGTTCTTTCAATACAGCTTCAGGTTCTTTCTCTCCTACCAGAATTGGGTTCCTCTTCTTGACTCTTAGTAATATCTCCATAACTTTCCTAATCTCCTCATTTCTATTGCTAGACACGTCAGGGGCACCCATTGTTGTCTGTAACCGGTGGCTCAAGTAGGGATTTCTCTGTGACATTGGCCGAGAGCTTACTTCATCGAAGTTTCTATTGATTGCCTCAAAATGCTGGTTTCTGCCCAAGTTTCCCAAAATTGAAGATGTGTTGCTCAATCTGAAGCTCACACGATCCATGGCGCAAGATGGAAGGGAGATCGATGAATGAGAGTTTGCCATATTGATGGCCTGCTCAATAGTTGCCTTCACGGCAGGGCTAGAAAAACTAGCCTCCTTCATCACCCTGCTGACACTGGGATCATCAAGTATTGATACAATAAGCTGTTCCAATTCTACCTTAACTGCCAACAGAGGCTGCTGCTGCTGCTCAGGACATCCTCTCCTCTGATGTGCCTGGGCTCGCTTAAGGGCGGCCATGAGAGCATTTGAAATTGGGGGTTCGCTACCAGGAACAAGGCCCTGTGCTGCTGGCAATCGATCCAGAGCCACACTGAAACAAAGTTCCAGTGCCCGGCATTGAAGGGGATGAGTTGAATTAGGATGAGATCGAATGCATGCTTGGCGAAGATGGCTAGAAGGTGCCGCTAGAAGCGTAGCAGCAACATGAAGAGGAGTGGTCTGCCCATGTCCTCGGCGGCAAGCTTCTGCTATGGCATGATTCAATATGCTTGCCGCCTCTGGGGTTAATGTCTGCTGCACTGTACTCAGCCCTGCTCGCATTATTGCCTACAAAACAACCCAGAAAAGCTTCTTGACTAAAGAAAACAATCAGAAAAGTGTCTGCTACAAGTCTCTTTGAGCTGCTCCAGCGTTCATTGAGCACACCAATTCTCAATGGAAGATTCCAAAGTCGTTGATTTCTACTATCCCCGTTAAACTTCCTCCAAAATATTCTCTTTCTGGTAGCGCTCTGGACCATCGTGCTAGGGTTTTGTACATTTCCTCTATATTATCTCTGCCCACTTTCACAATGTTCTCCATGCCTGCAAAACCTCCAAAATCTCTTTCATAACACAACACCCGAACTTTCACTTATTCAAATGCAAGAGAATTATTTCTTACATGACTACCCACTCAAAATTCTTCCATACAAATACCCTTTATCCCTTTTACTCTTCGCAATCAAATTGGCAAAAACCTCCATCATATCGGCTCCATGTTTTTTTCCAGCAAAGAGCTAAATTTAGCGGAGTTACTGTAGAATCGCCACCAAATTCTTCTCTTCTAACCAACTTATTCTTTTCAAATTTGAAGCCTCCTATCCCACAATTTTTTCCTCTAATTTAGCCAACCTCCACAGTGTCAAAGCCTGATTCCTCCAAACAAAACCCAACTTCAGCCGAGTTTCTCACACACCCATGTCTGATTTTCTCAACCATGGATTGCTTTCCTTAATTGGGCAATCATATTTCCTTATTGGGTGCCAAATTTTGCTTCAAGCAAAACCACCCACAAAAACTTTCACTAACAAATTAGCTTTAAATTCATCCCACCAGACATCTCGAAATTCAGCTTTTCTCCCAGCTTGTAATGCTCCAAAAGACAAATTATCACCCAATTTTAACTCTTCACAATATCTTCCCCTATAATCTCCATCTGCAACAACTACTTTCACCAAAAATCTGCAGAACCGCTACTGTATCAAGTTTGTATTTTTCCTTTCAAAAGAAACTCAACATCTCTACAAAATTCTCCCTTTTATTTCGTTTGTCCGCCTGGTAAGAATAACACTCAACACAAGTTACCCTGCACCGATCTTTTGAAGTGTTTTTTTGACCTTTCTGAGCATGAAAGCCTTTTTGGCTGACTTGACCAACCATTGACTAAGCCTTTTAACACGCTTTTCAGATTTTTGCCTTCCCCAATTCACACCTAATTTCAGCTCTTTACATACCAGATTGGTCTTCAATGCCCAAAGCAGCTCGAAAACTCATGAATTCACAGGCCCAGAAAAGCATGATCCAATTCAGTTTTGTTTTCTCTCTGTCTTCTGCAAATCAAGAGCCTTAAAAGACACTCACTGAAAACTCTGTCAATATCCATCTACGAAACCGTAGCCGCGTATGTATGTATGCACGCGTATGAAATCCTCCACAGACATGCGTACGGCATACGCAAATATCGGGCTTGGAAAAGAAAATTAGTTCCTTTATTTTTTTATTAGTTAATTGGAATTTGCACATTCCTTCCTTGTTTTTGTAAACTAAAAACAAATGTCTAAAAGTGTGGGCTGCTATCCAAGTGTGTTGTATGTCGCTCTAAAGTGAATTTTGAATCTCCTTATAATGTTTGGAAGGGAGCATAGAAAAGAGGGGCAAGGGAATCCTTGTCCTTGCTGAAATTGATAGGGAATGACTTTGATTGTATTGTATTGTAGTCCCCACTAGAGATTAGTTATATGTTTTGTCAATGCAACTTAGAGGATTGGGGTTGCTCTCTAATCAATGACTTAACAATGACATTTTTTAGAAGAATGTATGTTTTTAATAATATTTAGAGGTATTTTCGCAATTTGATTTTATAATCATGTATAGAACTATAATGTTTACGGGATTAAATAGTATATAGAATTAAAAGATAGCAATTGATTTGTATACGGTAATGATTTTTTCATGTTAATTATTATTCAAAAAAGTATAGTTATTTTGTATACTAAAAAAAAATTAAGACAATTTTAACATTCTCAAATTACAAGTCCTCGATAATAAATAATATTGTTTATTAATATGAAAATGACTTTTTTTCTACATAAAATTGGTATATAAATGTTACTATCGAGTGCATGTTAGTGTTTAAGCTTCAAACCTTACAAAATCAAAATCAAATGATTCAATTTAAGACTTCTATAGGATATTGACTTTCAACTAGATTTTAAAAATATAAATGAGTTTTGAAGGAACTTTGGGAATAGGATTAGGGACATTTCTAAATTATTGTAGCGCCTAATTGAAGGGATTTGTCCTAACACTCATATGAAAGACTTGCTCATTTTCATGATGATATCAATATTAATAATTATGATATTGATTTGGCCAAAAAAGAATTTTGATTCAATAGCCTTTTATCTTAGTCTATAAATATAAAAAGGGTGGTGGTGAGCATTAAATGTATTGTCTTCTTACATTAATGTCTTTTAAATTATAATAGTGAAAATTGTCTAGTCATATGTTTTTTATAGTCCTATTTTATTTTGATTGGAGTGTTTTAAATATGATAATAATTGTACTATTATATTTTTTGTGAACTTGGTTCATGACATTAGTACATCCTCTTTTATCACTCTAACCTAAAATTTAATTTTAATTCTTAGATACCCCTCATTTATCACTTTGGACTAAATTGTGGATACAATATTAACTCAAGTCACTTTCAGAGTCATGGATTTAAATTTAAATTTTTAATCTCATTAGCTCCTACCAAGTAGATATTATGAGCCAACATAGTGTATGTTTAAGTTTATTTGTGTGATTGGTTGTTATATTCACGGGCATTCATTCACTCATTTTGAGGATCATCTAGAAACATGTTAGGGCTTATTAAAAGAATTATCATAGAGCATTTATGAGAGAGTTGTAGCAACATTATGAGAAAGCTACATCAACACACATCATCTAAGGACTATTACATGCTTGCTTGTTATCTTTAATCTTTCTCTCATAGTTGTAAATTTGGCATCTTAAGGGTTTGATTAAAGAAAACATGACCTTTGCAATTCAACAAATTCCCTAAAGGTGTTTGTAATTATTGCCAAAATCGGTCATATGACTTATGGGCTCATTTATGCACATCAAGTTCAAGTATGCACACCTAGTAGTGAACCCATATAGTATGTCAACAAATTTATGAGTTTGTGATAGTCATATGGGGGGTCGTAAAATTAATTAGTGATGATTAGATTACAAAAATCAAGAAAGGATTTGGAGTGTCTACACACACTTCTTGTCAACACCTAACACTATCCTTGATAAACACAACTTTAACATTTATTTGCTAATGAGTCACTTCTTCTTATCTAGGCAGTTACACTAGGTCATATCATTAAGTATGTGAAGGAAAATGGACAACAAAAGGGGATCAAAAGTGGCTACTCCAACTTTTTTTCTAAAATTAATTAAATTTAATCTTCAATAAAAAAAATTGAGATGTCTACACTCAAATTTGAAGATGTGATAAGAAAAAGACTTGTATTACTTCAAATCTAATTTCTAAACTATTGATATACATTTTTTTTAAATGACGAACATTAAGAGGGTTTAATGTTAACACACAAAAAAATATTCACGATTTATCATTAAAATATAGTATGGCATCTCATGTGTACTCCTAAACCTTATTTTATTGCATTAAGTATTTTTCAAACTCAACTGATAGAAAGATAACTCAAAGCTAGTACTACATGTTATATATATTTTAATATTTTTTATTAATTCTTTTTAATGATTTTTGAAGTGGGTGTATCCTAAATAATGTATCACTATGCATGTGCATCATATAAATCCCACAAATATAATAATAAATGTAATTTTATTCAATGTGTATAGAATCGAGCTTATAAAAATCTTATATTTAAAAAATAAATTGATAAATGGATAAAAATTTATACATATGTATTTGATGAAAATGTTTACACTATTGAAAATAAAAAATAGATTTCTTAATTTATTTAACATATTTAAGAATTATATGGCTATAAAGCTAAGAAGTAGTTTTTCATTTTAGTGGTAGTTTCATGAAATTTGATCGTAAGACACATAAATTGATGATGATAAAGTTTGTATTCATTATTTTATGTTGAAAGCACAAATTTAGGAGCCAAAAGGGAGGTCCAACCCTTAGGCATATGTATTACATTTTATATTATTTTAAATCTTAATGTAATAGGTAAGATGTATGCATTGTAGTGCATATGAATCATACAGTGTATATATTATTATAAATATACATTACGGTTGATACACATGTTATAGCTTGTATGTATTTGTTTCATTTAAATCTATTAATGTTTATTATTTTATAGAATCATTTTAACTACCATAAATCATTCACTCACATTCATATAACAATACAATAAATCAATCAAAACAATACATAAATCAAAGATAAATAAATAATATATCCTAAATTTAGAACATAATTAACATTACTAATATTTTTTTATTAAAAGGCTCTAGCTTGAAGTTTGTTAGAGTTATGATAACTCTCTTTTACTGATAACTTAACCACTGGCTCTCTATAATCTTATATAAGGCAAAATCTAGGGACAAATTTTAGAGAGTAATTATGTAAAATAAACAGGCTCTAGCTTAAAGTTTGTTAGAATTATGATAACTCTCTTTCATTGATAACTTAACCACTGGCTATCTATAATCTTATATAAAGCAAAATCTAGGGACAAATTTTAGAGAGTAATTATGTAAAATAAATAGTCTACTTAAGAGATAGTTAACTAGTTAAACTCAACCCCAAAAGAGTAGTTAACTAATAAAATATATCTACTTAAGATAAAACTTTACTATCAATATAATTAGCATGAAAATAAGTGAGCATTAAGTAATACATTATCCATGAATTATTATATATATTATCTATAGATTAATACAATGATTATTCATATATTATATTATTTTGAATACACAAGTGCATATTAAAGCTCTATAATAGTGTATGATAATTAAATACACTAGCATCCCCCTTAACATGTGTTATGATGAAGAGAAAGAGGAATTAGTGAACAATCCCCACTTGATAACACATTCCTTCACTCCCAAAAGTTGC
Organism: Sequoia sempervirens; assembly: GCA_007258455.2. Lineage (NCBI taxonomy): Eukaryota > Viridiplantae > Streptophyta > Pinopsida > Cupressales > Cupressaceae > Sequoia > Sequoia sempervirens. Next base: position 3,698,026 of record VDFB02018296.1, on the reverse strand, counting down.
ATAAGATGAAGAAATTTGGCTCAAGAAAGATCTTTGTTTTGACTAAGATAAAAATAGGAAGGGCTCATACCCATTACAAAATAGCCATAAAAGGCCAAAAAAATGAGCTCACAAGAAAGAAACAACCAAAAATCTTAAAAACAAATACACAAAAAGATTAGCAAAAATATTAAAAACTTAGATAGAGACAAGGACCAACACAATTCCAGTTTCAACTACTGATCACGAAACAACCAAAGACCCTTGATAGCCTGTCATTCTATCACAAGGAATTGAAGCTTCTCTTCAAAGGACAAAGCCTTTTAATTTTTTCTACCACCATCATTAATAGTGGGGGAGGTAGAACTTTCCACTTTCTTTTCTTTCTTTTTGGAGCTAGTCTAAGTGGAATATGGGAGATCAAACCTTACTCACTTACCCTGACTATTCTTTAGCTCTTGCTAGAACACCTAAATGGTGAAAGGGGTATTCTCCACCCTCATTACTATACTCAACAATATCCTACAAATTGCAAAGGGATTTTTTCTAGTTGCTTTGTAGGGTAGATACCTTTTATTGAAGCTTATTTCTCTCCTCAAAGGTCCCAACTATAGAATTTAGCTTCTCCACCTCTTTCTCAATGTTAGACCACTTCTCAAACATCTTAGCCAAGTCAGACAGTAAGTTTCAATGACTAGAGTCCTCCACCTTACTAGGCTAGTCCAAGGTTTTTTTAAACATAGACAACTCCAAATTCTAGATCTTGGTTTTAGTAGTGATGAGTTAAGATAGTAGCCACTTCAAAATGTCATTTTGAATGTTCATAGATTATTTTATTTCATCCAATTTCAACCATAGGGGAGCATAACTCTTGCAAACAATAGAATCTTGTAGAGTGTCTTTAGGCTCCTAAACTTGGTTAACATCATAGAGAGGGGAGTTTGGGGGACTAGAAGGAGAGGTTATCAAGGAGGAGATAGGGGGGAAAATAGTAGGGAGAGAATCTCTAGAAGGAGAAACAATAGGGGAATCTATGGGAGTGGGGTACCGTGAAGAATTAGATTTATCTTATATAGAAATTTAGAGGGTTTTTCGATGAATGCCAATTTATTCTTGCTAGCAAGGGTGCGGTCCTCAATAATAGGGGTTTTTCCTTTAGAGGCACGGGGAGGGTTGGACTTTGTAATTCTTGGTTGATGGCTCAAGGTAAAAAAATTATCAGGGTTGGGGGAGGATGGATTATTTTCTGAAGACATAGAGACACTTTTGAGGACCATGGAAGGGTTTGTCACCCTAGGGAGAGATGCAATAGTAGGGGAAAGAGCCACATTATACCAATAAAGCCTATAAATAAGGCCTTGGTATAGAAGCATTTTCTTCCCTTTATCTTGAACAACTTTAACTAATTTCTCAAGGAAATAAAATATCCAAAAATTAAAATTCATATAACAATACTTAAGATAAAAAAAACTTGTCATGTATCAATTGAAAAATATAACAAATATGAATCTTAATATAATTTATGCATTGGTACTCTATTGGGTTGTAAGCTATGTGGATATCACTTTAATTATTGCATCAAAGTATTATATATTGAGTCTATTAAATTAAAAACTGAGAAAGAATGCATCAAATCCACACTAACTCATGGCCAACAATGCCATTTCCATTATACATTTCTTACAATACCAATTCATGAGACCTACCTCAAGATGATAGATGTAACATGTGGTTGAATTGAAATCATTGAGATCTCCCTTAATTAGTGGATTTGTAACCAAAAGGAACTAGATTTTTTGTTATATCCCTCCATATTTAATTATAAATTAAATATTTGCCACTAAAATTGTACTTAATCCCAAAATTTGTAATAGGTCAGGAAGATATAATTCATTTTTTACCTTTTCAATGGCTATCACTAGGGTAATAGCAAAAATGTGATATAAGATTTACAATAAAAGAAAGATCAAGACATGAATGAGTTAAGTACAAAATACTTCCCACCAATTTCTTATAGAGTGTACAATCAATTGTAGGAGAAGAAAACGTGGTAGAGTGACTAACTTCAAATTAAAAAGGAGTTGGTGTGAGATTGGATTTTCTATGTTGAAGCATCAAATAATGTCTTGAGTATATTTGGATTGATTAAAAAAATTGCTTTAGTAGACTATAAAATTTCTAAGCCAAGGAAAAAATGTAACAAATCTAAGTCAATCATCTTAAAATGCTTCGCTAAGTATACTTCCAAATCATGAATCTACTTGGTGTAAGCTCCCATAGTTATTAAATTATCAACACAGAGTATAAAAATCAAGAATTCCCTATCTACTATTTGAGTGTAGACTATAGGGCCATGGGGAATCCATATAAAACTAGAATTGATGAGAAACATTTTGATCTTTTCATACAAATATCAAGGATCCTATTTCAATCTACATAATGATTTTTCAATGTTCACACAGAGTTGGAGTTATCACTATTGATAAAATCTAGAGGTTAAACCATGTAAAATTCTTCCTAAAAGTTTCCATACAACAAAGGCTCTTTTGACATCCATTTATGGATTTCCCATCTCTATGTTGCAACCAAGGAGAATACAATCCCAATGGAATTCATCTTAGCTATTAGAGAAAAAGTTTCATAGTAATTAACACCTTCAACCTATAAAAAAACTTTTCTACAAGCCAATGTTTGTAACTATCAATGAACCCACATGCTGCATATTTAGTTTGGTACACCAAATTGAACCTCACTATTTTTCTTCCTTTCAAAAGTGGAACCAAGTCCCATGTTTTCTTTTTTAAGAAAAAATAATCTTCAACCATAACTTCCTTTCATTCAAAATGCTTAGAACCATGATGATAATTATCATTATGTTATTGTCAACTAGGAAAAGTGTGCAACACCATATTGAAATTACAATCATATGATTCACTAGGATCCCCTACCAATGCACTAACCTCTTTGCATATTGTGAAAACCCATTTAGATAGACATTATAGTGTTTTATCAAGTACATTCTAAATAGTTTTTGGTATTGGTGTTGAAGGTTCTTGTTATCCCCATTGAGGCTCATTATTTGGACTATAATGATTCATAAAAGAAGAGTAATCTAAACAACATTATTCTTCACAAGAAATATCTAAATTTTTATCTAGCTCACTAAAAATAGATAAAGGAGGTGGTGATTTTGACTTGTAATAAAATTATTTATTATATAGTACACCCCCTATAAAGCATTTTTACAATGCCCAGATCAAGAAGATATTATGCCTTCACATATCTATAGTAACCAACAAAGGTACAAGGTTAAATTTTCATTTTTTATTATTTTACATGCATCATACATGTGATATGCACCTAAGCATTACATCCAAAAATTTATATATTTTAAATATTGGGCTTAGTACCAAACCATTTTTCTTTAGAAATAAAATCTTGCACTATTGAGTGGGGAATGTGATTTTATATGTAATTTACACATTAAATTGTGTCCACCCAAAAATAAGGAGGCAAGTCTTTAGAATGTACCTTAAAAAATTCCATTTCTTTGAGTTTGAGTGTGTTTTTGTTCTCATCTACACCATTTTAATACGGGGGGTAGGATAAAATATGCTAAATTTTAAAGCTTGCTTGTTCACAAAAAGAAACCATTTGATTATTGACAAACTCTCCTCCATTGTCTATATTGAGTCATTGAGTCTTTCTCTTTAAATTTTAAGAAGGGACAATTTTTTTTTAAGTGTTCAAAACATTCACTTTTATTTTTAAAAAATTATACCCAATTTATGAGAGAAATCATCAATAAATGAAACATTAAAAAAGGACATAAGATCAATATAAACTAACTGTAATTTGTCACTTTCCCTTTCAAATTTTCCTTTGGGAAATGGATCATCGTGTTATTTACTAAGTGTGAAACCTAAAAAAGTACTATATATGAAATAAAATTTTGGAAAATCAATGACCATGTTATGCTTACTAAGATGTTTTCTAAGCATTAGTTGAGATGAATAAAGTGTTCATGCCGAATCTTACTCAAGGCATTCACATGTGAAATCTTAACATGTGGAGGATGAATTAACATAAAGATGTCAACTTTATACACTCTTGCATGGTGATAAAGCTTTGTAGTGGCTATAATATAGATTGGTCTTTGATATTTTAGATAACATCTAGTCAATCCACAATATTGTGTTCCACTTTTTGGCCAAGTTGGACATTGAAATCAACATTTTCCACCAAATTTTACTTTATGAAACCTATAGAAACTAAACCATTAATAATTTGAAGATGATGTGAACTAGTTATTTATGAGGATTTGTATGTAGATTCTAAATATATTTAATAAAAAATAGAAAGAAATTTTGTTTTTTTTTTTTTTTTATGTAACTTTTAATAACTTTATTTTATAGTAAATGACATTTTAAAACAATGATGTTTATGCCATCACACATAAGTTTTTTATTGGAAAGATAAATTATAATTTTTAAAATTTAGTCAAAGGAATTATAAGTTGGATGTAGGTATATTTTGTCACACATAAAATGTTTAAATGTATGCATTGAATTTTTTTTTTTTTTTGGATAAAACAAGAACATCAATACCTAGTCCACCAATCTTTCAGATTTTTTTTCTGTATTTTATATTTTTCGTGTGTGAAATAAATACCATGATGTTTGGTGAAAAACCTATTGCAAGAATGGAAAGATTGAAGGTGTTGTTATTGATGTCAACTGGTCAATTGGTTATCAACTGATTGATGTTGTCATCAGTGTCATGAATGAAGATTATTGGTTGTGTATGTTAAGGATATTGAGAAAATTGTAATGATGATATGTTGCAAGTGTTCAGTGGTTCCTCTAGGTTTTGCTCTGGATTTGCTCCTATATTTGTGTGTTCAGATATGTTGATCATGATTGTTGGAAGTTGCTATATCCATATTTTTTGTTATTGATTCATTGTTCAGTGCGAGTTGTGTTCGCCAGTTGTGAACTATGGTTTTCTATGTTTCTGGTTGAGGTCTGGGAGAAATATTGTTGGTCTAGATTTCTCCTTGATGAAGTCTTATGGCTTGTGGTTCTAGATTTGATTTGTTTTGATTGTATTGAAAATAATTTTGGTATCTGAAAAGTTCATGCTTAGTTGTTCTATGTGTTTTACACTAGTTTGGATGATTGTGTGTGGAATACTACCTTCGAAGTTAGTGAAGCGTGTTGAATCTATTTGGGTCCTTATGAAGTGTGTGTTTGAGTCACCCTCATTCTAATTCCACCCTAGGATGTTTTGGCTTCGACCTAATTTGAATTTGAATTTAGATGGCCGACTTTGAATATGTTTCAAAGTTGAAGATGGTATACATGCAAAATGAGTTAGGGAAGAAGTAGAGAAGAGAACAAAGGAAATACAGACAAGAGCACAAAGAGAATGGAGATAAGTGTGAATCAATATGTGTGTATGATGCAAGTATGGTAGATCAATATGAAGCCTAAATGTTGAGTTTTTGGAAGCAGTGACTTGAAGGTGCACTCTATCATTCATGCATGTCTGTAAGTGGATTGTGCAAATAGTGGTGGATTTATTTGTTGCATTGAGATCGTCTTCTCTCTATAACAAGTCTTCTTTATCTTCTTTGCATCTTTGTGGTAGTGATCCCTCTGGGTTGTTAGCCCTATTGTACAATGAGTCCTTATTTTGGTAGTGAGCCTTATTTCTCAGGCAATTAGCCTCTTGTAATTGGTCTTGATATTCTCTATGGTGTGATTTAATCCTCACCATGGTTTTTCCCTCATTGGGGTTTCCACATAAATCTGGTGTTATTGTGTTTATGTGATGGTTTTCAATTTATGCACTAGTATTTAATATTTAATCTGATAAAGTAGTGTTAAAGATTAGTTCCGATGAATGAATTAAAGTTTAAATCTGTGACAACTGATTCACCCCCCTCTCAATTGTATTGTTCAACAATTGGTATCAGAGCTTGGTTCCTTTGTGAAGCTCTTAACTGCTTGAGGAAGGTCCGAGATGGCTGTCAAAATGGTTTATGCTTATTTGAGGTTCGATGGAACTAATTATGCTATCTAGAAAATATTGATGGAAGAATACCTGGAGTATCGTGGATATGATGTGGAGAAAGCTTACAAGAATCCTTAAACTCCTCCTATAAATGGTCCAAGTACGGATGATGAGATCAAAGCACATGAAGAAAACAGCAAGGTGAATTACATTTTGAAGAATAGTCTAGTACACTCTGAGTTGATTAAGGTTCAAAATTTGAAGACTGCTAAGGGAGTTTGGGATGCTTTGGAAAGGGTGCATGAAGGTGATGAAAGAGTTAAAGAGGCTAAATTATAGAATTTGGAGATTTAGTTTGAGCTTCTACACATGTCTAAAGATGAGAATGTTAAAGCTTATGTACATAGATTGGATGAGATAGTGGCCAAAATGTGAGGACTTGGTGCTACTGTAGATGAAACTAGAATTATGAAGAAGATTCTTAGAACTCTCTTTGATGCTTACAGTGAAAAGGTGTGTGCTATTGAACAAAGTATAGATTATAAGACCTGCACTAAAGATTTGTTGTTGGGATTTTTGACATCTTATGAGATGAGGGAGCCGAGTCTAAGGAATGGATGCAAATCAAAAACTACTTTCAAGGCTACAAAAGCTAAAGGTTTGGATGAAGAAAATTTTGATGAAATAGAAGCTAACTTTTTGAGAAGGATGAGGAAAGGATCTGGTAAGTATGAAGGTAAGTTACCCTTTAAATTCTTTAGTTGTGGAGAAATAGGTCATTATGTTGCAAAGTGTTTGAAAAGAGCTAAGAGGAATAAACAAAGATATGAGAAAGGAAAGAAAGGAAAGAAGATTAACAGAGTATATTATATGAGTGAGAATGCTAGTATATTTGACGAAGATTCTAATTATGAAGATCCTAATGATAATGAATGCTTGTTCTTGGCTATAAAGGATGAACTTACTTCTACTAATTCTAAAAAATAGGTAAAGGAAAGCCCTCTAAAAAAGGAGAAAAATGAAGGTACTATTATCTCTTCCCTACATGCTAAACAAGAAAAGAAATGTTGGGTTGTTGACAATGGTTGTTCACATCACATTACTAGTGATAAAAGTAAGTTTGTTAAACTTAAAAAATATGATGGAGGCTTGGTTATGTTTGGAGATGATATTGGTGCTAAAATTTGTGGGATAGGTTTAGTAAGTTTTGTTGCAAAGCATAATATTGATGATGTCTACTATGTTAAGGGTGTAAGGCATAATATTTTGAGTGTTGGTCAAATGTACAGTAAAGGATATGATCTTGTGTTTAAGGATGGGAGATGTGAGATCTAGAAAGGATTTAGAACATTGATTGATGCAAGAAAGAAATCTAAAGGAAATATATATCAACTTAAGGGTGTTGATGGATGATGCTTTATGACTCAAATTAATGGCAGTTGGTTATGGCATAGGAGAATGTGTCACATAAATTTTAATAACTTGGTGAGGACTAGTGCAATTCAAGATGTGAGAGATTTACCAAGAATTACAAAGCTTGTTAATGCTATCTGCAAGAATTTTTAGTTTGGAAAGCAAGCAAGAAGTCACTACAAATCAAAGGAATAGTCTACTACTAGACTACTGGATTTAGTTCATACAAATCTCTATGGTCCTACAAGAGCGAGAAGTTTACAAGCTGAAAGGTACTTTATGCTTTTGACTGATGATTATTCTAGATATACATGTATTACATTTCTTAGAGATAAATCAAATGCATTAGATAAATTCAAGACATTCAAAGCTATAGTTGAAAATGAAGTAAATTTGAGAATAAAATGCTTAAGATTTGATAAAGGTGGAGAATTCGCCTCCTATGAGTTTAATATTTTTTGTGAAGTGCATGGAATAAAGAGATAGTTATCTGCTCTGAGGACTCCTCAGTAGAATGTAATTGTTGAAAGGAAAAATAGAATAGTTCAAGAGGTTGCTAGATCAATGATTATTGAGGCTAGTTTACCAGAAGTTTATTGGAAAGAATCTATTCATACTGTTGTTTATGTATTCAATCAAATTCAAGCAAGGGAAAATAGTATAAATACTCCCTATGAACTATGGTTTGGGAGAATTCCTACTATTAAGTATTTCAAGGTATTCAAAAGAAAGTGTTATATCAGAAGAGATGAAGAAAATTTAGGTAAGTTTGATGCAAGAAGTGATGAATGCATTTTTCTTGGATATTCTACTAAAAGAAAACATACAGATGTTTCAATAAAAGACTGAGAAAGATTGTAGAAAGTGCAAATATCAAGGTTGATGAAACGGTGAAGAATTCAATTGACATTGATGGATATGTTTTTGATGAACCTGATTGTGTAAGAATTGAAGAAATTATGGAAGAACAAGAAAAGGATGAGCAAGAGAAGCAGAATGAACAAAATGAAAGAGAAGAAGATGCTCTGGTGATGTCACCTAAGACACCTAGATATGTATAGAAGAATCATTCAAAAAGTCAGATTATTGGAGATAAGACTAAAGGAGTATTAACTAGAAGCAAAGTTGCTACTGGTGAAGTAAACCTGTGTTTACTTTTTGAGATTGAACCGAAGAATGTAAGTGAAGCATACAAAGATGAACATTGGATGGAAGCCATGAAAGAACTTATGCAGATTGAGAAGAATCAAACTTGGGAATCGGTCCCAAGGCCAATAGATAAAAACATTATTGGATCGAAGTGGGTATTTAGAAATAAGTTGAATGAGAATGGAGAAGTGGTTAGAAATAAAGCAAGGCTTGTGTGTAAAGGTTACTCATAAGTGGAAGCTATAGATTTTCAAGAAACTTTTTCTCCAGTAGCAAGAATGGAAGCTATAAGGATATTCTTAGGATTTACTACTTATAAAGACTTTAAGGTCTATCAGATGGATTTCAAGTCAACATTTTTTAATGGTGAGCTAGAATAATAGGTCTACATGGAACAATTGGTTCAAGGATTTCAATTGTCAGAGAAACTGGGTATGGTGTGTAGATTGAAGAAAGCTTTATATGGATTGAAGCAAGCTCCTAGATCTTGGTATGTGAGGTTGGACATGTATTTGATTCAACAAGGTTTCAATAAAGGTACAACATCTACAATAATCTATATTTTAAGATTGAAAATGACAAAATCTTGATTGTAGTTGTATATGTTGATGACATTATCTTTGGAGGAAATGAAAATATGTGCAAGATGTTTGCAGAAGAGATGCAAAAAGAATTTGAAATGTTTATGTTTGGAGAGATGAATTTATTTCTTGGATTATAGATCAATCAAATAGAGAAAGGAATTTTTATTTCATAGTCTAAGTATATAAAAGATATGTTGAAGAAGTTTGGGATGGATGGTTCCAAATTGGTATGTACTCCTATGGTGATTGGTTGCAAACTGGGTAAAGATGATGATTCACCTAAGGATGATCAAAGCAAGTATAGATCTATGGTTGGTGGACTACTGTATTTGACTACTACTAGACCAAATATTATGCATGTAGTTTGTCTTGTGGCTAGATTTTAAGAAGATCCTAAGGAAACACATATGGTTGGTGTTAAAAGAATATTTAGATATTTGAATGGCACTTTGGATTATAGATTGTGACTAGTATCCTAGAGATACTAACTTTACTCTAAGTGCTTATACAAATGCAGATTGAGTTGGATGTGTAGATGAAAGAAAGAGTACAAGTGGTGGTGCATTTTTTCTTGGTTGCAAACTGGTGGCATGGTTTAGTAAAAAGCAAGATTTAGTCTCCTTGTTTATTGCTAAAGCTGAGTATATTGTTGTTGCATCTTGTTGTACACAAGTTCTATGGATGAAACAAACACTGAAAGATATCACAGTGGTGTATGATTATCCTATTTCTATCTTCTATGATAACACAAGTGTAATTAACATTTCAAAGAATCCTATGATGCACTTGAGGATGAAGCATATATCTATCAGGTATCATTTCTTGAGAGAGAAGGTCATGGAGAACAAAGTGAAGCTTGAGTATGTTCCAACAAAGGATTAGGTGGATGATATATTTATGAAGGCTCTTCCTAAAGATACTTTTGAGTATCTTCAGGAGAAGTTAGGGGTCATTTCCCCTCCTTTCTTGAGCTAGATGCATATGGAGATACATCAGTCCAGTGGATCTATGGATATATATTTCTTCTGGACTGATGTTTTGGTGGCTACCTCTTAGGGGGAGTAGGTAGTATCAGGTGTTGTCATGATGAGTGTTTTATTCTCCATGTCAAAGGGGAAATCAATGTAAAATATTATGCCTTTTCCACTGATGTCAAAGGGGGAGAGGAAGCATGTGAAGAAAAAGAGGAAGAATATAAAAGACTATCTACTAACATAAAGAAGTGTATTCATAGCTAGTATGGTGTCGTTGATGATTTTTCACATCATGTGTTTCCATCAATAACAAAGGGGGAGATTGTTGCAAGAATGGAAAGATTAAAGGTGTTGTCATTAATGTTAACTAGTCAATTTGTAGTGCCCCTTAGTTTGCTTTCTGTTACTGATAGTCACTCGTTTGTATTTGGACATTATGATACTTTGATTCAATGTTATGATGATAGTTGATGATACTTTTATCATTCATGTTTTATGCTTATGCTACGATTAGTATATGGACTTAATGGATTATGTAAATTAATCTTGTTATGTGCATCATGTGGTTATCTGCTGATTGTTTTTACCTTGTTGTTAGCATCTAATTATTGTGTGTTGATGTATTTGGTGAAGGGGAATAGTGTCGCATCACTCGCTTGTGAGTGCCCTACAACGCCATGACTTTCCTCTCACGGTGTGTTTGACTGTATGACTATGTACATGCTCTACTATATGGTTTACTACAAGTTGCAGGTACCAGGCATCAACTTCACTTGAATTGCCAAGTTTGAGCATGCCTTAAAACCAATGGAAATCATTGATGGAGATAGCAATTGGGTCCCTTGTTTAGCCATCATCCTTGATGAGGATGTGTATCCATTGTCACCTTGGTAGTGTTGTTCATTTGTGATTTGGTTTGTCTCTGTTGTCATGGTATTGTTTTCCATCTTCACCATGAGGTCAGGTATTGCTTGGTATTTTGTATATTTGATTAAATTGGTCAATTAGTGTTTTAATTAATTATTACATTAAAATAAAGATTATTGAAATTAAAGGACATTGTGATAAATAAAATAAAAGCTTTTATATAATTGTGGTATTGATAAAATAAAATAGTATTAATGTTTTATTTGGTTTAAATAAATTAAAATTATAATTTTATAAAGAAATATAAAAATAAATACATTAATTAAAGTTTGGTGCAAATAGTATTAAGAGGGAAAAATAAAATTAATAAATTAAATATTTTAAGAGTTGATTATTGTGTGTAAATAAAGGAAGATATGTTTATTAATAAACATATTGAGTGGTGGAAAAAAATAGTGGAAAAATGTTGAAAATTGAGGTGTTTTCTTAGCTTAATACTTTGTAAAAATTTATGATTGTTGATCTAAATATGTATTCTTTGTTATACATTCTTTGTGGGTGATTATCTAATTAATTCATTTTATCATTTGTAGAATGAAGACAGAAGGTTGTAGAAGAATTAGACAAAATATTAGAAGATACACAACATATACCATGGAGAAACCCTTTCAAGAAAAAACTCCACCAAGAATCAATGTATTATTTAATCTTAGAATAAGATTACAATAATTTCAATCCTTGCTTGAGATGCTTCCTTTTCCTTCAACAAATATTCTTCACAACCTACAATAAAACTGATACAAACTCTCTTCAACTTGCTTGAGATAAATAGGAAATAATCAACCTTGTAAACTCCAAAAGAGTTACAATTATAAAGCTCAATCCCTATCTCACAAAAGGTACACCTATCTCTTGCAAGTAGAGTTCTACCATGAAGAACAATTCCAAAACATGAGCTTCATCCATTTGGGTGTCCCTAATTGAAGTCACAATTGAACCTTGATTTCATAGATATCTTCAAAGCTTATCCTCAAAGTAGGCACCCAAGAATGGGCCCACTTAACTCAACCTTCTGATATCTTAGCATGCAAAATAGTTAACTCCAAGAAGCCAACTTGGGCACCCAAGGTGGGTCCAAATCATTCTTTGTTAACTAAAACATATCTCTCTACCATTCATGCAAGAATGGTCATCCCCTGTTAACTGAAGGAAGTCACCTGTTATCTGTCATGCAACTCAAGTCATTAGTCATGCATTCCAAGTTAACTGAAGTCAACTAGCATTCAACTAAAACTAAATGAACCATAACTGAACTGAACTGAACTGAATTGAACTGAACTGAACTAAACTAAACTAAACTAAACTAAACTAAACTAAACTGAACTGACCTGAACTGAACTAAACTAATTCTGAATTGAATTGAACTAAATTGAACTAAATTGAACTAATTTGAACTGAATTGAACTGAACTTCAAGCATGTAAACATCAATCCCTAACTCCTGGTATCTTTACATGCATTCAAAAGTCTTATCTTTTACTCCAAATAGTTAACTCAAGGTGAGTACCACCTTCCGTGTGGGTACCCCATGTTCCCCTATTATTTAGGAACTCATATTGGATGCCCTCACATGCTCCTAACATTTAGAATTAATTACAAATGTCAATTAACATGATTATTTCATTCAATATTAATCTCTTTCTAATCCTAGTGTTTGCGAACACTTTCCAAGGACTTAGGAGATACATGAAATAAATGATGTTTAGGATTGCAATTAAATGGCATCCTATTTCCAACATTCTCCCACTTGACATTATACATTGCAATTATTCTAAACAAGGAATCATTATTATAAATCAAGTACAGGACTCAAGGCCAATGGCCTTCCTACACCAACTAATCAATCCATGCCAACTTCAAATGCAACCTGTATAATCATGAAGCTCCAAGAAAATGATTAAAACCAATAGAACTTATCTGTAGGAACTAATTTCATAAGATAATTTGCAACATTAATTAAAGTTTCAACTTTCTCAATGAATACTTTCCCACTCTCAACCATTTCTCGCACAAAGTGATACTTAACATCAACATGCTTAGTACGAGCATGATACATAGGATTTTTTGGCTAAACACATAGCACTCTGACTATCACATTCAAGTTTAACTTACTTGCAATTAAAACCAATACCTTTCCCAAGTCTCTGTTAACTAAACTGCCTCCTTGGAGGCATGTGAAACTACCGAATGTGTTGAACTCATGTCCAACCAAGGTGTAGGCTTCTCGGTCTTTTCTGTTGAAAATAGCTTTTCTTACAAGTAACCATTCCAACAAATATCTCTTACCATAAGAGAACTTAAGCCTCGCCTATTTCTCCAAGCATCCATGAGGACCTGTAACCAACCAATCCATGCCAAACTCCAAATACAACACAACACTTTCATGAAGTAATAAAGCAAATGATTAATGTACCCAATACATAAGAGAACTACACAAGATCAATGTCAAAGCTCCAATCTTGAACATAAACATGACATCCGTGATCTAACCATCTCCTCCTAGGAGATCACATTCACCATAACATATATATACATCCTAGTCTCAAGAGAATATTTAATATGCAAAACTCTAAACTAGTATCAAGAGTATAACATGACATCCTAACAAATACACTATAAACCAAGAAACCATATCTCCAATCACATAGAGATAACCTTACCAATGATGTATCCACATCACTTCCAACAACTCCCACTGAACCATGATACCAAGTCACACATGGCATCGTGACTACCATCCTCTCTATGAAGATCACTCTGAATCATGAAGCAAAGAGTTATCACAAACCTAAGGATTCCTCTGTAGAAGAATCATAACTCTTTTTCTTGTTCTTACAATCCTTCTTCACATGTTCTAATTTCCCACAGTTCCAACACTTTACCTTACTCTATCCTTCTGACTTACCCCTCCCTTCCTTGTCTCCCTTAGGTTCCTTTTTCTCAGGCCTACCTTTTACAAACAAGGCATCCTGGATTTCCGTTTTAGACTTCCTCCTCATCTCTTCTGATAGGAGAGTAGGAATTATATTGTCCATCTTCAAATTTGTACCACTACCATTGATAGCAACAATTAGATTTTCCCAAGACTTTGGTAAAGAACAAAGTAAAAAAATGCATTTATCTTCATCTTCTAGCTTTACATATATAGATGCTAATTGTTAGAATCAAATTAAAAGCATTCAAATGATTTTCAATTGAATCACCATCTTTCATCTTTAAAGAATACAACTATCTTTTCAGATATAATTTATCAGTAAGACTTTTAGTTTGATAAATATCACCTATTCTCTTCCCCAACTTATATGTAGTAGTTTCTTCTAAAAAATTCAAGAGAACAACATCAACAAGACATAATCTTATGGTCCCTCATGCCTTCTTATCAAGCTTAGCCCAATCCTCATCTGACATCGTTGTAGGTGACTTTGTCTCATTACCAATAGCTAACCACTGATCTCTTTCTTCAAGGAGATCCTCCATTTTTAATTTCCACATCTCATAATTAGATCCATTGAACCTTTCAATATCTAAACGAGATTCATTGTAACAAACTTATTTTCCAAAATCAGCAATAACAAAAAATAGTAAAAGCTCCCACTACAGCCAAAAAACCTCCAATATTTTAAGAGAAAGGCATCCCAATACTCTACCCAACCTCAACTCTGATACCAAATGTTAAAAATTGAGGTGTTTTCTTAGCTTAATAATTTGTAAAACTTTATGATTGCTGATCTAAATATGTATTCTTTGTTACAAATTCTTTGTGGGTGATTATATGATTAATTCATTTTATCATTTGTAGAATGAAGACAAAAGGTTGTAGAAGAATTAGATAGAATATTAGAAGATACACAACATGTATTGTGGAGAAACCCTTTCGATAAAAAATTCCACCAAGAATCAATGTATTATTTAATCTTAGAATAGGATTACAATAATTCCAATCCTTTCTTGAGATGCTTCTTTTTCCTTCAACAAATCTTCTTCACAACCTGCAATAAAACTAATACAAACTCTCTTCAACTTGCTTGAGATAAATATGCAATAACCAACCATATAAACTCCAAAAGAGTTACAATCACAAAGCTCAATCCCTATCTCAAAAAAGGTATGCCTATCTCTTGCAAGTAGAGTTCTACCATGAAGAACAATGCCAAAACATGAGCTTCATCCATTTGGGCATCCCAAACTAAAGTCACAACTGAACCTTGATTCCATAGATGTCTTCAAAGCTTATCCTCAAAGTAGGCGCCCAAGAATGGGCCCACTTAACTTAGCCTTTTGAAATATCTTAGCATGCAAAAGATTTAACTCCAAGAAGCCAACTTGGGCACCCAAGGTGGGTCCAAGTCATTGTCTGTTAACTGAAACATCTCTCCACCATTCATGCAAGAATGGTCATCCCTTGTTAACTGAAGGAAGTCACCTGTTATATGTCATGCAACTCAATTCATTAGTCATGCATTCCAAGTTAACTGAATTCAACTAGCATTCAATTAAAATTAACTGAAGATAATTGAATCATAACTGAACTAAACTGAATTGAACTAAACTAAACTAATTTTGAACTGAATTGAACTAAACTAAACTAAACTAATATGAACTGAACTAAACTGAACTTCATGCATGTAAACATCAATCCTTAACTCCTAAGATCTTTACATGCATTTGGAAGTGTTATCTTTTACTCCAAACAATTAACTTAACTCAAGGTGAGTGCCACCTTCCATGTGGGCACCCCATGTGCCCCTATTATTTAGGAGCTCATTTTGGATTCCCTCACATGCTCCTAACATTTAGAATTAATTAGAAACGTTAATTAACATGATTATTTCATTCAATATTAATCTCTTTCTAATGCTAGTGTTGGTGAACACTTTCTAAGGACTTAGGAGATACATGAAATAAATAATGTTTAGGATTGCAATTAAATGACATCCTATTTCCAACAAAAATAAAATAAAATAATGAAATTAAAGAAGTGTTGCATGCAAGCAATGGACATAGTGGAGTGGCTTTTAAATGGACTAATTTTCTAAAAGAAAGGAGGATTTTCAACCATATTTGGAAACTAATCATGTTTTTCCTCTTTTGGGGGGGAAAGTTTTCTTGATTCTTGGAAGCTCTTCTTTTGGATTTGGGGGTTTCGATATTGGAGTTCTATAGAGTTTGTTGAGACTTTTTGGAGGAATTGAAGCTATAACTTGGAGTTTGAACCTGACATCAGTTTTCAGCCCAACCATTTGATTGAATCTAGGTTCCATTATTTTGAATTCTATTTCTACTTGAACAAAAAAAACCTTGAATGGTTATGCAGTAGGAAATAAAGTATCTGTTGGTTTAAATTTTCTAAGTTTGAACATGATTAAATGCAATTTCTCTTGAAAGATTTAAAGCCTTTTTTGTAACTTTATCTGTGCTTATTCTATAACCCATGTATTCCAGTAAACCACATCTTCTCCCCAACTTAATGCATTTGTTTGGAAGTTCCTTAAGCTTCTTTTTCTTTTATGACATATTGAGCAGTCTTATATTTATCACACTCCTTGAGAGGATAATTATTTGGGATATTTGAAATAATTCATGCAAAAGACTGGAGAATTCGTTTGAATTACATTACACTTAGAAATTGATGTGTAAATCTCATGCTAGGAAATCAATGCCTCTTCTTTATATTTGGACCCACCATACATCCGCTCATTTTGGTGTCTATTCCCTATCATCCAGCAAGTTTATTCTCATTCTTGAATTGTTCCTCTTGATAAATTGTGCTCTGGCTTCAATGTCTATGTCGCATACTTGTCTTGGGCGTTATAGTGGTTATTCGTGTTCAGTAAAAACACATTCATTTGGCAGTCACAACGTAACATTTTCTTTTATCTTGGTGGCTTGACATCGAATGGTTGAAAGCAACCTCTGTTTCACCTTGAATTCATTGATTTTGTTTATGTGATCCCTAGCACATGTATAGATGCATCAATGGTATTGTTTTTTTAATCTCTTGTGTTTGATAGTCTTAAACCATCGACTTTGGCCACCATGCATACCTCTATAATATATGACATAGTAATCTACTTGAAACTGAGTAATTATACTTTCTTTTGCAATTCACACAACTATAGGTAAGATAGAAACCCGTATTGAATTTATTTTTTTGCTTTTGCTATGCGTGATAAAGTATTTTGTGCTTGCATGCCACTATTTGGATATAGTTGAATTTTCTTGCATATACCACTCCAAACTCTTTTACTTAGGTTTTGATAGTCTTATGAAATATATTTTTTCTATGGTTATTCATAGTATGTTTTCAGTCGCCTTAGATCTAGCTTGGAAACCTTTGGAAATTTTATGTTGGTAAATCGTTCCTTGTAAATTTGATAGATTTACGAGGACGTTTGATTTCACATGTGTCACTTCTGTAGATTATGTGGCAATTCAAATGCATATTGATTAATGTTTGTGTGTAATAGCATATAGAATCTTCATGTACAATGGGCAATCAATTCTAAACAAATCAATGGACATTAGTTTTGAATGGTGATGGTTATATATTTATTCATACCGCATGTACTATATGCTCATTAGCGGTTGTGATGTTTTAATAGAACGATCATTTGTTGTATATATATATATATATATCTATATATATATACAAATATAGTTTTAAAAGTATGTTTTATTATTATTAGTTTATTGCATTTCAAACAACAGTTACATAGGATATTTACATGTATAAATATATGTATATGTATATATATAAATATATGTTGATATTTGATTATGTCTTCCCTTTGTTGTCTGCGTGCCTCTAGAAGCGGTGTCACTGTTGTGTGTTGTTGTAATGTACTTGTATATTAGAGTCATGTTAGCCTTCTATCGTTCTTTTTTCTTCTTGACTATTTTGTGGTGGGACCTTATTGCTATCTCCTAGCACAGGGAGTGGACCTTAGGGTTCCACATGGTTGGGTGGTATGTGCTTTTTACTCCATTGGGTCCCCTTGCTGTTGATTGTGTTCATGGTGACTGCTCATGGTGATGTGGACTTTTGTATTTGTTCCAGCTCGAGTGGATTATCTTTCATGTACTTGTATTGAAATTGAATCAACTGTATCATATATTGTAACCCTAATGTATATTCTTCCCTATTGATCTTAGGAAGCATTGTTGTACAATTTGTAAAGTTGTAATTAATTGTTGAACTCTCTCTTCTGTAATGGATAATGCAAATGTTGTATCTTTCATATGTTAGTTAATTGTAATGATCATGAATGTTGCTATAATGATAATATGATATGAATGATTCTTATTGAAAAATCATTTATTTGTGATGGATTAATTGCACTTTGTATATTGTTAGATACAATTTGGTTTAATGAGATGAATTATAATTCTGGCTAGTTTGGTTAATGGGATTCTAGTAGCGTAGTCATGGAACCTTAGAGGACTTAGGTTAGAATACAATTTATTATATCATTTGCAATCTTTATTACTGTTAGCTCCCTAAATTTGCACCCTGTTTGCTAAGCCTTGAGTGAACTTAGCAGATTTGGACTAACATGGGACTACTTTTAGGTTGTGGGTAACCTGTTTGAAAGCAAACCTCCAGATTATGGGCTGGCTTCCCCATTTGATGTCACCTAACTACTTAATATCTGAGATAAGGGTAAGAATTTGCATAAAATAAACCTAATGCTGGGAAGAAACTAAGGTGATACACCAAAACAACCTAGACCTGCTAATAGCCTTACACATTCAAATTAATATCTCAAAGCTAACCCACACAACTCCCTTTCCAATGCAGTTCACATCAATAATTTATAAGGAGGTCTGTAACAGTGCTTTCAAAAGGAAAATAGATTTTCATAGTCAATAACACCATTAAACAACATAGTTTATAACTTGTAAACATACATTTTCTGTCAAATGGATGCATGAAACATGGGACAAGTTTGTAAGGAAAGATGACTTTTCACAAAACGGATTGATCAACCATTAATGACATAACATAAAACATGAAGAGAGAAGATAAAAATGCTCCAATTTATTAATTCAAAGTGTTTACTGTGTAAT
Organism: Sequoia sempervirens; assembly: GCA_007258455.2. NCBI lineage: Eukaryota > Viridiplantae > Streptophyta > Pinopsida > Cupressales > Cupressaceae > Sequoia > Sequoia sempervirens. The sequence continues at coordinate 3,678,919 of VDFB02018296.1, read as the reverse complement.
AGGTCTGTCTGAGTTACAATACAACTCCATGAAAAATAACTCCAAGAAAGTAAGTTATCCTTCTGCTGGAAAAAGAAAGAACTCCCTCAAATGTTCAAAATGAACATACTTAAGCCAAAACCCCACAAAACCTCTCACACAAGTGTTTCTAGAAGATTCTGATTGGATAAAATAGAAAATTCCCCAAAAGAACCTTCTAGAACTCTCTAAAATGTCCTCCAAATGAAGAAAAATAGGCCAGGTCAATAGTCACCCCAAAAATGTGACAAAAAATGCCTCTAGCTAGCCTCCTTTCCACCAAAATTAGTTAAAACAACATCCCACACATCTCACATTTATGTAAGTCATCATTTGTCCTCATACAAGACCTGACCACATTCTCCATCATGCAATATGTGTGTTTTTAAAAACACATGGCTTTTAAAAAGCATTAAAGATAATGACCTTGTTTAAGTGATTCAAAAAACATCACTTAACAAGTCACTTTACAATTCAAGCATAAGATAGGGGACCCCACCATTAATATGTATTACATTTGTATTAAAAACAACTAAAAGTGATTTTCAAATCACTCACATGACATCCTCAAAATATGGAGACAAATGCAACATATAATGTTATGGCTAAAAGCTTTCAAAAGCTTCTAAGGCACTTGACTATCAACTCACCATATTCTGCATTTTACTCACACATGGTCATACACATTGTTTTATAAAGGCATCATAATCCAAAAGCACTTGGGCAATATGGCCAACCTCCAAGTCCCTTGGAAAGCATATTCCAAGTCACATGATATTGGGAAAAACAAAGGCATTACATTTGTGTAACTTAACACACTCCATGTGTTGTATGTTTGAAAACACTTAGCAATAAGTTGAAATAAAGGGAAAATCCCTAAGGCATAAAATGCCTAAGTCAATAACATATGATGCAAATTGACGACTTAGCAAGGTTTGAAAAAATGGGAAAAACCCCAAGGCATAAAATGCCTAAGTGAAAGCACACATGTTTCGGCCCCCATCATTTACCATATGTTTGATTTTTAAAAAATATGGGATAAAAATTCCCATCGGCACCCAAAGGAGTTCAAACCCTAATCATTAACACCCAAATGATGAAAAAAAACATCATCATTTGGTCACTTGGAAGAATCTGGAGCAAGGCTCTGCCACCATGGGGTTTGGAAAACACAGAAAAATGTGGAGAAACACACTGGCTTTGGTCGATTTTGTCAATTTTTGACATTTTCTTAGGAAAGGAAGCCCATAATAGTAGGTAAACGCTCATTTTGTGGCTTGACATATGGATTTTATTCCTTCTGGAGGTCGTTTCTATAGCTTAGAGGCCACGACTTGTAGCATTTTGATGAACTTTGCTTCATTTTCTTGTTTTTTGTTGTTGCTCTCTTGTTTGAAAGCCACCATGAGAAGCTTGTATGAAGCTTGACAGGAAGTTTTGAGTGGCAAAAATTCCACATATTTCACTGCTCGAGCTTGGGTAAGCTCCCAGCCGACCCTATGTTGTCTTTTTCCTCCTGCAGTGAGCAAGGAAAGCTCGAATGGAAGCTTTTAAATGTCTTTCATTTTGTTTTAAACATCTTGTGATAGCACTTGAAATACTTCATTACTACAATTGTGAATAAACTTGTTGCTTTTTTTGTTGTTTTCAAAAGAGTAATGGCTCACTGGTCATGGCTATGAACAGGAAAAAGTGTCTTTTATGTTCATTTCCTGAAAACCCTCATGTATTCTTTTTATTTCCTCCTTTGTATTAACAAATCTTTGACAACCCAGATGGGTTTCTTAGAATGTAGAAAAAGAAAGAACCTATTGTGGCTCGGCCTCCATTTTTGCAAACTGGGTTTTCTTGTATTCATGATTTTCTGCTTCATTTTGAATTTTAATTGCAAAACTCTGTTTGGGTTTCCTATAGCATGTATTTTTTCATTGAATTTGCAACTGTTTGTAAAGAACCCAAGTGGGTTTCCTTAATTTTCTTAAATAGCTCAGATTTGTTGCAAAAATATAGATGATTTTGCAAGTTATTTCACTTTCCTATAGAATATGACAATGTGGCTCCATTTTTGAAAAAAACCCAGGTGGGTTTTTCATATTTTGCAAAAAAAATCCCATTTTCACCATGGCCTGTCATAACACATGAATGGATTTTCATTTTTTGACTCCTATAGAATGTTTACCATATTTCCATTCTCTTTCTTAGATTTTATGATGAACCCAAATGGGTATGTTTTCAATTTGAAAACAACTTCATATTTGGTCAAAAATGAGTCTCCATGTTATTGCATAGTATCTGCTCTAAATAAACAGCTACATAAGATGGTCCATTTTGTTGCACTAAAACTTGAGTTGATGCTTATACTAGAATTCTCTTTGCATCCTTATCAACAAGCAAGTTTATAAAACTTCAAACTATAGCAAAAAAAGCTTTTTCCAATGAGCATCTAAATTGTTTTTGCAATGTATTTCATTTCTGTAGAATGTCTTTAAAAGACAACCCCAAAGTGGTTTTATCACTGTGAATGGCTTCTGCATTTCACTCTTTTAAGAATACCATACCCCTCCTTTAATGATGTTGTGTTCTTTATGTTCATAACACTCATGGTAACCTTTGCATTAGCTTCAACACTTGACAAATCATTATTGTATGCAACTTTGGCACCATGATACATATAAAGAATTACCTCATAAGTCATTCATGCTTAACTGTCCTTTGAGTGCATAGGTAGAATGAAAATAAATTTGTAGCTTATTGTCCTGATTGTAGTAGGTATTCACAATGTTATGCTTTCATTTTCTGATGATGTTTACTATGAAATGAATCATGAATGCAAACTTACATTAGAATGCAAGAAATCAATAATGAAATGCACTCCTTTAGCTAAGTTCCTTTCTCCTTTAACAACTCTTTATCATGCAAGCATTTCATTTATGTATGTTTTGTGACCAATCACTTAAGGAAGATCAACTAGTTATTCATAACATTGGACTGTGATACTGTTGTGAATGGACTCCATTTTCATATCCTTTTATAATCATGTTTATTTTTGAGCCTTATGTAGTCATAATGTTGCTATTTGATTCAAAGTCTTCATAATGCTACGCAGAGCAAGAATGTAAGAATCATTTTCATATGTGTAATGAATGCACCTTGCATTATATGGCTTAGTTACAACCTAGAATTCAGTGTTGATTTGTCTTTCCAAGTTCATAGATAATCATGAAGATGACTTTGTCACCTTCAATGGCATTGTTCTTATTCATGACTTTGCTCTGTTCACTAAAACACCATGATTCATGATGGTTTCAATAGTTGAATTTCATGAGCTCCTCTAATTCAATCAAGACCACTACCATCTTTATTATCAGTGCTTTTCCTTTCTTTGTAATATGCTTAGAGGCATCATTTCCAGAGGAAACCATTTGGAAACTTGTTCAAACATTTACATAGGAGTATGGAGAATAGTAGACCCCTGTCCCTTGTGTCATGGCATAGCAATTGTATCTTGATCACATCATATGAGGGTTCTATTGTTGTCATGACCCTTGTAATGAAATATTCATGATAGGCATATATCTATGTCAACTAGAGTTGATGTTTCTTGAATGTCTTTTCCTTTTGTTGCAAATTTAAACCATCATGCATTGAATGTTATTTGGCAACTTGTTTGTCTAATGTTTGATTGAGAAGGCCTTGAATAAAGCCTTGTGCAACTTCAAATTTTGTTTTTGTTGCTGTCCTGTTTGACATGCTTGGAATTCTTTCAAGCTTATCATGTTCTCAATCTAAAGGACAACATATAACTTTCATTCATCTAACTTATGAGGGCATCAAAATAGATGGCCATGTTTCTTTGCCATGAAAATAATTATGCCCTGTATTGAATACTTCCCCATACTTTTCAACCTTGTAAGTTCCTTGATGCATATGTAGCTGATGTTTGTTGTTAGTTGGTTGTACTCCTCATTGCATGGCTCATTTGCTCTATTTTTGAATATAGTAGCTACCTCTACTATCATCTAGTATACATTTATCATTGTTGTCCTTCATGAGACCATTATAGCATGCATTGTTTACTGCTGTCCTTATCAATGACAATGACCCTTACTTATTGCATTCATTTTCACAAGTACACCTATGAATGAATAAGATCAATCTCCTTTGCCTCCTCTAGCTCTTGCAAAGGTGCTATCCTATTCACTTGTATCATGAATTTTTCTTCAAAGGGGTCACTTTGTGTTGTTTCATGATTGAATCAATCATTGCTTTCTCCATCTCCATCAATAAAGTTATTGTCAACTGCATATCACTTGTGGAGGCAATCCTTGAGTCTTAGCAATTTCAAGAAATGTAGATGAAAATTGATCATTATGTGACATCGAATAGGGCAGTTGAAACCCTTCCTTTCTTTTCCATCTATAATGCCATCTCTTGTAACCACTCCTTGTTTTCCTTCAGTGAAGTCAAAAGACATTGTTATTGTCCTGAATAACATGAGAATGCATGTTGCTGTCCCACCTGAATTTGCTATCTAATTCCACCACATTTGTTTCCCTTTTGCTCACATGTGATACATAACTGTCTCCCCACTTTGATCCTAGTGGGTAGACACATGTCCCATATGTCGGTGACCTAAAAACTCACTGTCCTGTGTGATACGTGGCTATCCAATAGGGTCAAGGTGGGAGGGACTTGGCAATACCTTGGATTGCCTTCTCATTATTTAATAGATGCATTATTGAACTTGATGCATCTATGATTGGAATTGATGTATCTCCAAAATCAATTTTTATAAAATGGATCAAGGGTCCACTTAAGAAGATTGAAAGACATATCCAACAAAGTGTGTTGCATCTTTTGAATCTGATAATGAAAGTTGATCAACTAATGTGATTCCATATTGATTTAATGCATTGAAGAATAGATAAATCTTTGATCAAGTTGCTCAATTTCCTTTTTCTTTCAAAGCATGTTGAGATCTACCCTTGTGGGAGCCACATTTAACCCACATGCTACATTTAATATGAATCAAAACAGTAACCAGACTTGTCCAAAATTTGCACATGAAGCAAATAGTTAGAAAATAAATGCATATGTTGGATGCGTTTGATGACTTTGTTATTTTTCGAGACATCCAAGGTTTGTGGGCTTATTTAATGCACTTATGGATCAGTTTATGCATGCATAGGTAGGTGTGTATGTAAGGATTGAATCTTTCATTACTTAGAGCCTTGCTCTAACATCATGCTTTTTTCAAATGTAGGGGTGAGGGGCACTACGGAGTTGGGGAGGACACAAGCAGGTCGAGGGTAGAAATAGAGAGTAGTAGGGCAACTTGTAACCAGTCATTCTCAAACAATGATTGGTTCCACTCTTATATGCACATTGTTTGTTTACTTTACTTATTCATGTATGAATTGCTTCATATTTTCATTGAATAAGAGAGTTAGTCCCTTGGCTTGTGAGGGACATGTACACTTCAGGATTATCAATAAAAGATTACATTTGTATATCTATGATTCTCTTTCTCATTTGCTATAATTGCAACATTGAAATGACAAAATGTAATCTATTCATTTGACAATCACTCTTTCATGCATATTGAAACTAGTAGTTTTATGGTTTATGTTTTAAATGTTTAAACAACATGAAAAAAACAAACACTAAGTTACCTAATTTTAGCTGAAAGCTAAAAATCAGGTAACAATTACGTTACATTTCAAAAGAAAAATTGTTTCATTTTTTTATGTGTTGTAGCATGTTTTCCTCTAGGGTTTCATGGCAGGGCATTACACATGGTATCAAAGCCCAAGTTCTAACATTGGGTACTCTGGGTATATATAAGAGTCCATTATGTTGTCTTAGCTTTATAGATTCTAAAGTTTATGTTCCCTTTATTATCCTTGCCTAACACCTTGAAACTTGTCCTTGGTGGTGTCTGTGTAGGAAAATTCCTAGAGGTCAAGGTCGAGATCAGGGACGTGGTAGAGGTCATGGTGGTGGCTGTTGGGCTAATAGCGAAGACACCCCTCCTTAGAGTTCCCACGAGTCTGAACTTGAGGAACAATAGGGTTCCTAGAATAATCAGCGAGGCGGTGATCAGAATTTGAATCAGCCAGGGTTGGAGGGCACACAGTTGCATCATCTACTTGAGGAGATTCTTGCCCACCTAGGTTCAAGACAGGAGGGTGATTAGATGGTGGTTGGGGAGAGAGAGAGGTCTCCTAAGAGGACAAAGGTTACAGTAGAGCAGGAGGCTATTTTGGCTAGACATATGAGGGATATTTTGAGAGCATGTCCTACTTTTGATAGGATTGGTAGTGGTTTGGAGGTAGAGACATGGTTAATTGATTTGAACAGGTATTTTTCCATGAATCTATATGGTAGCAACACCAAGGCTAGGTGTGGTGTCATGCACCTTAGAGGGTTTGCTTCCATGTGGTGGCGTTTGGAGGAGCAAAAGCTACATTTGGATATTGGTTTTGTATCATGGGAGATGTTTCTTGAGAGATTCAGAGCTTGGTTCTTTTCTGATCATTAGTGACATCATTGTGCGGATGAGTTCCATGAGCTGAGGCACATGGCCATGTTAGTTGAGCAGTATGAGCAAAGATTTTATGAGCTTAAGTAGTATGTAGGCATAGGTGATGATGATGGTATGTTGGTGCAACATTTTATTAGGGGCTTGAATGCCTATATCAGTGGGGGTGTTCATGTGTTTGAGTCAAAAAACATGAAGGTGGTTGTAGAGAAGGATCAGATAGTAGAGGATAATTTGGCCATGGCATTAGGTGGTCATACAGGTGTGCAGATTGATAGTGCACCTCCAACAGGTTTTATTTCTTGGGGTGACTAGACTCAGGCAGTAGGTTCCTCTAGGAGCCACCAGGCACCCGCTAAGGGTGGCCAACAACAACAAAACTCACAACCAAAACCTAAAAATTCTCAGTCTCAGCATGGTAGTAGGTTTCAGTCGGGGAAAGATCATAATTGGAGGTGAAACAAGTGTTATCACTCTAATTAGCCAGCCTAGAGTTCACAGTCTATAGTTAGTAGGGGCAGTTTTCAGTAGTCTAATTCACCTCCAGGTGGTAGAGGTTATGATAGAGGTACATGGTGTTTCTCTTGTGGTCAACAAGGTCACATTGCTAGACAACGTCCTAAGAAGGGAACATCTAGATTTAGTCAGAGGCTAGAAGCTTCAGTGCTGACAATAGGAGATGCAGGTAGGTCACACAGAGTTTTTGTAGTGGTTGATAACCACTAGGTCAAGCATCAAGGTACAGTGGTGGAGACTATAGGTGTGTTACAGGGTAGTAGATTCTCTATTCTCTTTGAATTTTGTGCTTCAAATTATTTTATTTCTCCTTCCATAGTGGCATGATGTGGACTGGTGGCAGTGAAGTAGGATGATAGGTGCCAGGTCGAATTGGACTTTGATGCTAAAGTAGTAGTTGAGTCTTTGGTTCATGGTTGTGGATTGATGATTTGTTCTCTGTGTACTATAGTGGACCTTCGTATTATACCCCTTGGGTCTTATGATATTGTGTTGGTCATGGATTGGTTAGATGCTCACCGAGCAATGATAGATTGTTAGTGTAAGTCAATGCAGTGTGTAGATGATTTGGGCAGTGAGGTAGAGGTACTTGGTGTTCATAGGCATATTTCCTTGTGCATGATCTCTGCTATGCAGTTGAAGAGGTGTATACAACAAGGCTATCAGTTGTTTGTGGTGATAGTTAATGATCTAGAGTTAGGGGAGAGCTGAGAGGTGTCTCTTGATAGTCATCCTATCCTTAGACAGTATGCAAACGTCTTTCCTAGTGAGATTCCAGGGATGCCACCTAAGTGTGACATCAATTTCAAGATAGACCTTATTCCTGGAGGAAAGCCTATTTCTCGAGCTCCATATCAAATGACCACTTAGGAACTTAAGGAGCTTCAGTTGTATCTTGAGAATTTGTTGGCAAAGGGGTTTATTCGTCCTAGTGTCTCTCCTTGGGGAGCACCAGTGATTTTGTGAAGAAGGACAGATCCCTTCGATTGTGCATTGATTACCAACAATTGTATAAGGTGACGATGAGGAATTGATATCCGTTGTCGAAGATTTATGATCTATTTGATCATATCAAGGGAGCAAGGGTGTTTTTGAAGATTGATCTTAAGTCAGGATATCATTAGTTGCGCATCTTCGAGGAAGACATCCATAAGACCGCATTTCGTACTCATTACGAGCACTATGAGTTTACAGTTGTGTCATTCAGGTTGACAAATGTGTTGTTTGTATTCATGGGTTTGATGAATGGTGTGTTCCAAACTTACCTTGATAGGTTTGTCCTTGTGTTCCTAGATGACACTTTGATCTATTCAAGGACCATGGAGGAGCATGAGGAGCATTTGTGTCAGGTGCTTCAGTGTTTGAGGGAGAATAGGTTGTATGCAAATTTTTCAAAATGGGAGTTCTTCCAGAGGGAGGTGAAGTATTTGGGTCATGCTATCTCTGGCGAGGGCATCATTGTGGATCCTTCAAAGATCCAAGCTATGATTGATTGGCCTACACCCACTAATGTTGTAAAGGTTCACAGTTTCATGGGTTTAGCAAGTTACTATTGATGGTTTGTACAGGGTTTTTTGAGGATATCCCACCCCATCACTTCTCTTCAGAGGAAAGGGAGGAAGTTTATTTGGTCAAAGTAGTGTCAAGCAGCTTTTCAAATGCTTAAGGAGAGGTTGACTAGTGCACCTATCTTGGCAATTCCTAATCCTATTGGGGTTTTTATGGTTTGTACAAATGCATCCTTGGAGTGTTTAGGAGCAGTGTTGATGCAAGATGGTCGTGTGATTACTTATGAGTCTCACAAAATTAAGGATCACGAGTTGAACTATCCTACACATGATTTGGAGTTGGCCATTTTTGTTCATGGTTTGATGAGATGGAGGAACTTTCTATTGGGGCATCGATTTGAGTTGCACAATGATCACCATAGTTTGCAGTATATTTTCACACAGCCTAACCTGAATGCGAGGCAAAGACGGTGGATGGAGTTCTTGTGTGAGTATGATTTTGAGGTAAAATTTATCTAGGGAAAGTAGAATGTGGTGGCATATTCTCTTAGTCGGCAGAGACACAGGCTTTTGGTAGTGACTCTTGGAGTGGACTTGAGGAGTCAAATCCTTACAATGGTTCCTACAGATAGTTGGTATCAGGAGGTGAGGTCTAAGGTGGAATTTGACAGAGCTTTGGATGGTAGATTTGTAGGTTATTCCCTTGAGTCATATTGTCTTTTGCGACACTTGGGTCACATTTATGTTCCTTCCTTAGGAGATCTACATGCTTTGATCATGTTCGAGGCACATCGGTCACCCTATTCAACTCATCTAGGTGTCAAGAAGATGCCCGTAGCTCTTTGTTAGTTGTACTTTTGGGCCAAAATGAGGAGGGATATTTCTAATTTTGTGTTGAGATGTTTGGAGTGTCAGAGAGTGAAGGAAAAGTGTCAACATCCTATAGGTCTTTTGCAGCTCCATTTGGTCCTAGAGTGGAAATGGGACATCATCTCATTGGATTTTATTTTTAGTTTTCCGGTGTCTTCCCATCAACATGAAACCATCATGGTCACCGTGGATAGGTTGACTAAGCTAGCACACTTTTCTCCTATTCGATCCTCATACAATGCTTCATCAGTAGCCAAAATTTTCATGGAGGACATTGTCAGGTTGTACAGGATTCCTCATAGGATTATCTTAGATAGAGATCTAGTGTTCACTTCAACTCTTTGGATATCCTTATAGCATGCTTTAGGGACTCAGTTGAACTTTAGTTCAGCTTATCATCCAATGACTGATGGGAAGACTGAGAGGGTTAATCAGATCCTTGAGGATATGCTTTGGATGTACATTATGGATCAACAGTCACGTTGGGAGGATTACTTATATTTGGTGGAGTTTGCATACAACAATGGATATCATAGTTCTATTGGCATGCCTCCTTTTTAGGCATTGTATGGTCATCCTTGTTGGGCCTCCTTGAGTTTGGATCATCTTGAGGATAGAGTACTTCTTGGTCTAGAGATGCTTCAAGAGATGGAGCAGCAAGTGATTCGCATTAAGGAGAATTTGGTGGCTACCTAGGACAGGAAAAATAAATATGCAAATGCTCATAGTGTTGACCATTAGTTCTCGGTTGGAGACCGGGTATTCCTATGGGTGCGTCCACGAAAGAGTCCAATCCGTTATGGAAAATATTTTAAGCCCGCACCACACTTTGCTAGGCCTTTTGAGGTGTTGGAGAGGATTGGTCTTGTTTCATACTGTCTTGCCTTGCCACCCAATCTATCATGCATTCATGATGTGTTTCACATTTCTAATCTCAAGCCTTATCATCCAGACATATCTCATGTTCTTGATTAGAATGTCTTACATGTAGAGGATAGGTAGCTAGCTTTGGAGCCCATGGGCATCATACAATACAAGAGACTCACCCTTAGGGGTCAAGACATTGAGCAGGTGAGGGTCTAGTGGGATCCTAATGATGAGTCTTCTGCTACTTGGGAGGATGCATCCAGGATACGAGAGTTGTACCCATATCTTTTTGCAGGCTTCTAGGAGTAAGCTTGGTTCTAGGGGGGAGGATGTAGCGTCCCTTAGTTTTTTTTCTATTACTGATAGTTACTTGTTTGTATTTGGACATTATGATACTTTGATTCACTATTATGATGATAGTTGATGATACTTTTATCATTGATGTTTTATGCTTATGCTATGACTAGTATATGGACTTAATGGATTATGTAGATTAATCTTGTTATGTACATCATATGGTTATCTGATGATTGTTTTTACCTTGTTGTTAGCATCTAATTATTGTGTGTTGATGTATTTAGTGAAGGGGAACAATGTCGCATCACTCGCTTATGAGTGCCCTGCAATGCTATGACTTTCCTCTCATGGTGTGTTTGACTGTATGACTATGTACATGCTTGACTTTATGGTTTGTTGTAGGTTGCAGGTACTAGGCATTGACTCTACCTGAATTGTCAAGTTTGAGCATGTCTTAAAACCAATGGAAATCGATGATGGAGATAGCAATTGGGTCCCTTGTTTAGCCATCATCCTTGACGAGGATGTGTATCTGTTGTCACCTTGGTAGTGTTGTTCATTTGTGATTTGGTTCATCTCTTTTGTCGTGGTCTTTTTTTTGTCTTTGTCGCGAGGTCAAGTATTGCTTGGTATTTTGTATATTTGATTAAATTGGTCGATTAGTGTTTTGATTAATTATTACATTAAAATAAAGATTATTGAAATTAAAGGACATTGTGATAATTCAAATAAAATCTTTTATATAATTGTGGTAAATTGATAAAATAAAATAGTATTAATGTTTTATTTGATTTTTATAAAGAAATATAAAAAATAAATACATTACTTAAAGTTTGGTGCAAATAGTATTAAGAGGTAAAAATAAAATTAATAAATTAAATATTTTAAGAGTTGCTTATTGTGTGTAAATAAAGGAAGATATGGTTACTAATAAACATATTGAGGGGTGGTGGAAAACAATAGTGGAAAATTAAATAAAATAATGAAATTAAAGAAATGTTTCATGCGAGCAACAAACGTAGTGGAGTGACTTTTAAATGGACTAATTCACTAAAAGAAAGGGGGCTTTTCAACCATATCTAGAAACTAATCTTGTTTCTCCTCTTCTGAGGGGGAAGTTTTCTTGATTCTTGGAAGCTCTTCTTCTGGATTTGGGGGTTTTGATATTGGAGTTCTACATAGTTTGTTGGGGATTTTTGGAGGAATTGAAGCTCTAACTTGGAGTTTGAACCCGACATCAATTTTCAGCCCAACCATTCGACTGAATCCAGGTTCCATTATTTTGAATTCTATTTCTATTTGAACAAAAAAAACCTTGAATGGTTATGTAGTAGGAAATAAAGTATTTGTTGGTTTAAATATTTTTGAGTTTGAACATGATTAAATGCATTTTCTCCTAAAATATTTAAAGCCTTTTCTGTAACTGTAGACATGTAAAAATATACTGATTGATCCTATACACTTGATCCTAATTTACTAACATCAGCTCATCCTGAATCATCTCTATTACTAACCATTTAATTGTCATCTCCTTTAAATTAAATAAACTAACTTTTATTTGATTTAAGTCTAACACCATCCCCTTTTAATTAAATAAATCCAACTTTATTTAATTAAATCTAATATTCATTATTCCTCTCATTTGATTTAAATAAATCCAAAAATCTAAGTCAAAATGTCAAATCAGCTAATTATCATCTAAGTTAATCAAATCATGATTAACACTAACACTAATCCCTCAAATCCTCTAGATTTTGCAACTTGTGCAAGTAAATCAATTTAATTGATTTATAAATTCATGTATTTTCATTCAAAAGGGCATCAAGTGGGAATATTTTTCAAATTTGGATTCTCCCTCCTAAAAGGTCTTATCCTCCAACTTGGCATTTATATCTCTTACAAGTCCTTTTTCTTGAGCCAAGTGGCATTAGCTCCTCTTCTTTCATCTCCCTCCACAAGCTAACTTTTGAATATCAAATTTCCACTTAATGACATTTATGTGCACATTCATCAAAATGTGCTCCACCTCTCTTCAATAGCATGTTGACAAGTGGATTGTGTTATTGGTTGATCTTTAGTCCCACATTCATCCCATTTTGCATTCCTCCATCCTTCTCCATTATAAATAGATGCCTTCTCTATTTGTTTGATCATTCACAATCCATGTAAAATCACTATGCTCATTTGAATCCACCATTATCATCAATATTATCCATATTGCATCAAAGTTTTCATAGAGTTTCATCAATCATAGCAAGGTTATCAACATTTTGAATCAAGGAGCACACAATCATCATTATCATCAAAGCTTTGCAAGGAATTGGGAAAGGGATATTTTCCACATCAAAATAACACCAATTCCCCCATGGGATTGAGAGTTTGAGCATTTGAATAAGATTTAGTTTGCTTTCATTTGTGTTATTTACTTTATTTCTTGTTCTTCATGTTTCAAATGAATCTTATGGGGAATGATGGTTTTGATTTGCATAATGGACTAATATTGTGTTTTTTGTTTGTGTTTGTGCAGGTCTAGATCCACATCAAGAACAATATCTCCAATGTCAAGAGATTGGATATGAAGATCAAGAACATCAACAACAAACCAAACCTCCACATCTCAAAGATCAATCACCGCATCTCAAAGATCAATTACCACATCTCCAAAATCAATCACCACAAGGTCAATTTAAAGTAAAAATCTCACAAGGTAACAAACAAAAATACACACCACTTGGGGGACTAATCGAATCGGTCACACAATAGTTGGTACAAGAAAATATCATCAAAATCCTCGTTTATGAAAATTGTCAAGAGCCTCAAGTTAAACCACTAGGGTATAACAAGAAGCACCTTTGTGATTTTCACAAATTAAAGGGACACACAACATCAAATTGTATTTGACTCAAAAATCTCATCCAAGACCTTATTGATCAACGAAAAATAATTATTGAGGATAATGATCAAGATTCAACCACCAATGATAGCATTGACAATCTCTCCACCACAATTGTTGAAAACAATGATCAAGATCTATCCATCAATGAGCACCTTGAAGATGTTTCTACCTCATCCGAAGATCAACTCAACATACATCAAGAGTCACTTTTTGATCATGATAAATACCCCTCAACAATATCCAACAATGATCTATTCAAAGGAGTGTTAACATTATTTGATCCTATAATCAATGATCCTTCCACCAATAATCATGTTGAAAATACCTCTACCTCATCCAATGAGTTTGAGGACATATCTCAAGAATTCATTCCAAAGCATGATCAACATCTTTCACAAAAATCTAGCAATGGTCCTTTCCAAGACATATTTACATCCTTCGACCTCATGGTTGCAAATATTGAAGGAATCTTCAACTCAACATTTGATCCAAGTCCACTTGAAGATCAAGAGGATATTGAGCCACTTCCCATGCCTAATGAAGATATCCAAGAATCCTTTATAAGCAATCCATCCTTTGAAATTTACCCATTCCAAGAACTTGATCCAAAGCATGTCAAAAGTAATTCCAAAATTAATCAAGATCAAGAATTCATATCTTTGAGATACTACAATGATCTAATGGAAACTCTCCAAGATGTCACAAATGATGATCATATCCAGATAGCACATATTCCTCCATCTACCCATGAGATGCTTACTCCTAATGGACATGTAGATGATCTTCATTTAAAACAAGAGTCTCATACTCTCGATATCATTACCAAGGAACAAGAGTCTCCTACTCTTAACATTTGTACACATGATCAAGATACAAAAAAATCTAGAGACATATTAAAAATGGGTCATGAAGAGGGCTTCTACATAAGTTGTGAATCAAGAACATCTTGTGAAGGCATATCAAAAATGAATCATAAGGAATACTTGTATGGGGACAATGAATCATCGACACCTCTTGAAGAAGCATTAAAATTTGATATTCCACAAGATCAAGCTGAAGATATCAATCAGGAAGTTATCTCACACACAGAGGATCCTATCACTTATAAACTTGGATCACTTACCTTTTTAAGGGCAAGTATCTTATCAATGAAGAAGATATCACCTTTGAAGATCCATGACAGAGCATAGAAGGATTAGCACCTTGTGTCCAAGGTAAATCATATCCTATTTCAAATAAAATGTTTCAACAGATGAATTATCAAGGTAGAGGATTAGGCCTACATGAATAGGGTATCCTAGAACCAATGTAGATTATTGGCAATCCTAAGCATCAAGGTCTTGGTTATTTGACAATTAAGGGATCTAAGCATATAAGTGATACCTCTATACTACTAGGGGAAATTTTATCTAGTGCAAACATTAACATAGGGATCACGAAGAATCTTTATGATGAAACCGATGCCAATACTACAACCAACCACATCATGAATCCTCATCCACCCATCACCCCATCCACGAATGGGGACCAACATCAAAAGAAAGATCTGAATCAAGGTACAAGGAACACTATCAAAGAAAAAGAAGTTGGGAAGAATAATGGACAAATCAAATACACATGGATACCAAAAAATACAAATAAATATTATCCCTATCAAACTCCATTAGTCAAAGAAACTATGGGGAAAAATAAAAAAGGGAAAAGTATCCATCAAAGATGTCCATGAAGGAAAAAATAGGCTTCTCAAGCAACATACAAAGTATATCAAGTAGTTGGTTCTAATTCCATGCACACTTTCGTATCCACCCATCATTGCTCATCTTCCCAAGTTTGGATAGTCAAGGGTTCCATGTTGTCAACCAATCCATATTTTATTCCTAAACACACTCCATCCACACCTCCTCACATGATATCCAATTCTTACATTGACCATGTGTTGGCAACGACCCTTCATCATAAGGATTGAAAAGGAATTCTATTGCGATGTGCACATAAAGACAAAGTTAATTCCAGTATCAACAAAGTAGATCAGGAATCTCAAAAGTTGCTTTCAAGTGCACCTATCTTGGAAAAGTAGCTTCTTCAAGTAGGATATTGATGACACATCATGATAGAAGTATCTACATCAACACCAGAAGGTGATTCAGCATGAGCTTAAAATCTTTTAGAAAAATCAAAAAAATCAAAAAAAGGATTGAAAATAGTAAAGAAAAAAATCGTTCTCCAGTGAAAACCACTATGGTGGTGTTTTGGGTAGGTACCATGATGAAAACCTGGCAAACAGGTGTCATGTGTAGAATCGAACATCTGCGTGTGCTAGTTCAGGTGAAAGCATCTTATCCCATCCATAATAAATCCAACATTCCATCCATCTTACATCCATAATAAATCCATTCATCCTTAAACCATTGATCCAATCCATATTCATCCATCTACATCCATCTTCCAAATTATCTTAATCTTGACAAAGTTTGGTGCACACTTTACACTTGCTTATGGTAAACATCTTGATATGGGTTATTTTCATTGATCCTATCCTACCCAACATTATCTGAGCCATGAAACATTATCCAAATGAGCATTCCTTTGTTTGAATACCTTATCTTATCACAAGATAATCCTTGGCATCCTTTGAGTGCTTACCATATCTATCTATCCATACATCTATCCAAGCATCCCCCCATGGCATTCCATACATTGCTAGACACTGGGGGAAAATATTTACATCTTGCTTCATAAATAAATCTTGATCTATATCTTCCAACCTATGTGGTGATTCGAACATTGGAAAATGCGAAGTCACCTTGGTCAAAGCATTTGTGAGCCAAAATCCAAATCACTAGCCCATGGAATATTTTGACAAGATGATGTTCTTTATCAAGCTTTATCTTTCATCGAAAATCAATCCAAACAATCAATCAATATCAGTTGCATCTAATTTGTACTTCAATGTCATATCAAATCAATCAAAAAAAATTGTTCCAAAATCAAGCTTCAAAATCCTGATCAATCAAATCCAATCAATCCCTCATCATCTCGGGATTTCCATCTTAATCTTTGTGTTGCTTAACACTATCCTTACATTGTTGTGTATCCTCAAAAATGTTATCATCATCAATCCATCGATCCAATCAATCATCCTTAGCTTGGTTTTCAACAAAATCCTAAAACAAATCTTTGATATCACCACACATATCCATATCTAAATTGTCAAAATCCTGCGAAAATCCAAAAACATCAAAACATATCAAAATCCTAAAATAGGTTAAAAAGTTAGAAAACGTCAAAAAAATGCTATCTAAAATACGTCGTCTCTAAGCTTAAATGTAGGCAAGGCTAATCTTTGATCAGCCCTTGAGACACAAAAACACAAAAAACACAAAATCAAAAAACATTCATAAAATCTAGAAAATCCAAAAACATTCATAAAATCCACAAAATCCAAAAACATTCAGAAAATCAAAAATCCAAAACATATGAAAAAAACCAAAAATAGGTCAAAATGTCAATCGAAAAGTCAAAAACAGAGTCGTCTTGTCGAACTACAGGTCTCTGAGCTCTAAACATAGGCAAGGTTGATCGTTGATCATCCCTCGAAACACTTAGGTCAGTCCTATAGGAGTCCATCATAATAAACTGGAAATCCATTTGTTCATGTCTCATTAATAATCAAGTCTATGTCAGTCGAACTACGTGGTATCTACGTGTATAATGTAGGCAAGGCTAATCTGTTGATCAACCCCCGAGGCCCCTAGTATAGGTCTTTAGGTTAGTCTCTTAGTCAAAATCTCAAAAAACCCCAAAACATTTACAAAACATTTCAAAAATACCAAAAACAACCTCAAAACATTCCAAAACATCAAAAACATCCAAAAATTTGAAAAATCCATCCATCCTAAAACATCAAGGTCTTAAGTCTAGATTAGTAAGAAAACAAGTTGGTCAACTCTTGGTACTAATAGCTCATCATCTAGTTTGTCCCAAATCATCTGATAACATCATGTCCTAGGATGCATCCTTCCTACAATGGACATCAACATCAGGCATCACCATAGTTTGGTCTTGGCTAGAGGTATGAAGAACATTAGCTTGTTTGTTTTCTTGATTGTTGTCTTTTGGCTTATTTTATTGCACTCGTTCCAATGACCTCTCAATGATGTCTAAACAAAGGGATTTAGAGAGAAAGGAATGGGGAAACAATCATTATCTTTTTATCTGTTGTGCTTGTTGGATGTTCTTGTAATATAACCTTGGTCATGCATGCTTTGTTTGGGTGTAGGGAGGGTGTTTTAGGTGTCTTGTTGACCACATAGGAAGGCTTTCCTTTCTATGTTTTGGTTTGAGATGTTTGGAATATTTGAACTACATTTTGAATAAGGTTCTGTATGTCAGGTGTGAACATGAGTACACTTATCTAATTTTCGAGTCAAATTCCATCACACTAGGTGCAACACCATCTTGGTGCTTTATACCTTTATGCATCATGCCTATGTGTGTTATCAAACATAAGGTAAATAGCCCTTTTAAAATCCCAATTCCTGATAAGTGAATCATCATCATCATCATCATCTCTAATAAAGTGGGCTTGTTGTATTTTCTTATTTCTTCTGTCTTCTCTCTACGCTAACATCATACCATGAAAGTTAATCAAAAACATCAGTAATGCATCCATCCTGCATCCACAAACCATCAACATACTGCATATCATATCATATAGGAAACATTGATCATCTCACATGCATTGCATTTCATCATTGCTTAATATAGATTGGTTATTCTAAGCATCTCATAAACCATACATTTGCATTCATTACATAATCATATAAACATCATCATATGCATCGTCATATCATCCATATATGCATAATAATATCATCTATTTCTATAATTATAAGAGCAATAATCATATAAGCATTATCATATCATGTGCATCATCACATCATATCATGTACATCATCATGTCATCCATATATGCATCATCATATCATACCTGGAAAAGATACTTAAAAAGACAAGGAATATTTCATAGCATCTCATAGATCTCATGATCATCATCCATTAGGTGCATAATATAGATCTTCCAATCTAAGTATTTTAAAACCATTTGCATATCATAACATTTGCATCATCCATACATAATTATCATAAAAATTGCATAGAAAAGATACTGAAAAGGAAATACATCCATAAACATCAACATAATCACTGCATCACATCACATAATATAACATCATACATACATGCATTATGTCATCACATCACATATAGAAAAGTAAATACATCCATCCATCATGCATAAATAGAATAGGACACATCTCATATATCAACTCGCTCATATCATATATATCATCAATAAAGTAACTGTCATGGTACAAATTGGGATCAAATGTAATGTGTATGAATCAATCAATGTATACAAATTCCCACAGGGCTATAAAAAATGGAGCTCGTGGATCTCATAAGGAATGGTGTCTCTAATAAAAAATGTGAGCTAGCCCTGATGACTGCTCCCATCGCTTGGTGGTCTCTTGGGCTAGTCTTGCCTCTGCCCTATCTGCTATGAGAAATCTGCCACCCAAGTTACTCAAGGCACTGCCTAATGATAATGTACTCTGTACTACTTTGCCTCTCTGACTACGTCTCGATACATGCATGTCGAGACTGTCTTGCCCTGTGTTGTGGTCGTCATGCTCTCGAGCTGCTACCATCGGCCCACCTCCTATGCTAATTATAGCTCTACAACCTATCTCTGCTACACATCCTAATCCCACTCTACTCAAGCTTGATCTCTCTCAGTCGTTAGTGTAGCAACCTATTCCTAGAGTTGCTAAATCATCACATCCCTCTGATCTGGCTAAGGTGGTGGCAGTGGTGGCAATGGTGGTGACTATTGCAGATCTCTTGGCCCATCTCTCTACCCATCCCTTTTCCCTCCCTAGTCTATAGGTGGTCCACCTCCTCCTCTACCTCCATCTCCATCTATTTCCTTGTCTCCTTGGCCTCCTCGCCCCTACCCCCACCTTGCTGTCTAGCCTCGAGGTCTCTACCGTGGTAAAACTGCCCCTGGAACTGTCAATCTAACTGGTGGCCTGAACCAATCAATGCATGCCTATGTTGTCCTGAGGTATTCTTGCCCCTAATTATATGGCCATGGCCTCACTACCAACTGTCGAAAACTGTCCATTGCATGCTTAGGTGGAATAGGTTGACCCCATGTGGTCTCCCTCATGGTCCATGCAAAAATAGCCACATACCCATCATCGAGCCTATCATGAGCATCTCCAAACTGTCTCACTACCCAATCTGGCAGGTAGCGCTCAATCATAGTATGCTCTCCACCCTACATTAGCTAGTCCTATCTCGCAAAGAAAATTTGTTGAACATCGTCATATCATGCAGGCATCTTGAGCCAAGGCCTCCAAGTGAAAGTGGTCATCTCATTGATCACCCTCCTCTAGTAGTGGATGCCAGCTCGTATTGTATGTGAAAAAGTTAGACCACCCCTAGATCTCTAGATTGTTGGGTCATCTGAGCCCACATCAACAACTATAACTCATGGGTGGAGCACGACAATGTGCTCCTAGGCCCAGATGTGAAGAAGTGTCACTTTGGCTCCGATGGCCCTACTGTTGCAGTAGGCGAACTCATGCGAATCATGATAAAGTGAGGCTAGCATCACTAGTCCCCATGCAAAACACTCCCTCTTGTGGAGCATCCGCTCTCAAGCTAGACCCCATCCTAGACTGAAATATCGGCTATGCCAATCTAGTGCTACAAGGCCTGAGATAATAGTTGCAACAATTAGTCGGAAGGTGGACACTCGACCTTTGTAACACTCTAGCTAGATCTGGCCCTTAGCAAAGATAATCTCATCAAGCCCATTTACCTCATAGCAAGAATATATCCTGACATCCATATCATAAATGACTTGCTCTACATGGATGGGCAATCGAAGAATATGCCAGACGTCCTCTAGGGTAATGGTCGCCTCACCTGTGGGGAACTGAAACGATGTTGTCTCACTGTGCCACCTCTTTGCTAGTGTGGTCATCATGTCGAGGTGTGTCCTAATGGTGGGTACGTACATGATGTACCATAGCCTGATCTCCCCAAGGTACTCTTGAAGCAACTCATACAATCCAGTCAATCTGCTGAGAACTAGGGATCGGTGTTCACACGAATGAACGGGCTCCATGTCCTCCTGCACCAATAAAGCCATAGCGTCAATTTTTCATAAAAAATTGGGATCCCATTTGAAGTTTTTGTGATCAAAACAACAAAGGCATCGCTGTTTGCAAATGCGTTGTTGTTTGGAAGCTCCAAATTGCACCGTTGGAACCCCCTAAATGCTAAACTCCACCTTGGCATTGCAGTTTGATTGCAGACCCTTTTGACCCAAAACCCTAATCTCCAAACTAGCTCGTGGGGGCGCTATTTGCATATGCGACGCCATTTGGAGTTTGACCCCTAAGTCCCTAACTGGACCGTAGTGGCGCCATTTGCAATAGTGGCACATTTTAAGACTGCGCGACACCAATTTAACCCTTTCAGTAGCTCCAAACTATGCTACTAGACTTGTTTGACATTTTAACCCTATTAAATGCGCACATAGATTGAAAAAACAAGGTGGGGTAGGGTCACATACCAGTGGTCCTACGCATGGAAGTTGCTGGAATATTTGCACTCACTCTAAAATGTGATGAGGAAGCACTTGTTGTGCCATCTCGAACAAAGGTTAGAGCTCAAAATGTTCAAATCTCTAAAGGCTAAGTATGCAAATGAATTGAAAGTGACCCCTCGAGGGCTATTTAAGCATGAAAATTAGGGTTTTTTGACCTTGTTTAGTCATCCAACTAGGGTTTTAGACCCTCGATCTTGTTGTCGCACAACTGAGGCTCGTTTTGCATCTTTTTTCCACATTTTGGTACATTTTTGGCATCTCGAAGCCTTTTTGGACCCATTGGGCAACTTGTCCTTTTTTTTTTAGCAAGATCACCCAAAAATCAAAATTTTCATTCGATCTCTCAAGGGGAAAGTATACCAACATAATTCTTTCACTAGGGCAACAGTGGGGTATCTAAAAAAAAAATGAAATTTTTTGAATTTTGATCTTGGCAAGTTTATTCTTTGAACCAACGCAGTAGGTACATTGCTTCAAAGAGGGGAAAAATGTAGACATGTAAAAATATATTGATTGATCCTATACACCTGATCCTAATTTACTAACATCAGCTCATCCTGAATCATCACTGTTACTAACCATTTAATTGAATAATCTTTATTTGATTAAATTCATCATACTTCATCTTTTAATTAAATAAATCAATTTTTTCTTATTAAATCATTACCTCATATTAATTAAATAAATTATTATTTTTAACTAATCCTATTCTCCTCTTTTAATTAATCCTAGCTTAATGCATTTGTTTGGAAGTTACTTAAGCTTCTTTTTCTTTTATGACATATTGAGTAGTCTTGTATTTATCACACTCCTTGAGAGGATAATTATTTGGGATATTTGAAATATTGCAGGAAAAACATTGAAGAATTTGTTTGAATTGCATTGCACTTGGAAATTGATGTGCAAATCTCATGTTGGGAAATTGATGCCTCTTCTTTATATTTGGAGTCACCATACATCTACTCATTTTGGCATCTATTCCCTGTAATCCAGTGAGTTGATTCTCATTCTTGAATTGCTCCTCTTGATAAATTATGCTCTGGCCTCAATGTCTATGTCACATACTTGTCTTGGGTGCTGCAGTGGTTATTCATGTTCAATAAAATTGTTTTCATTTGGCAGCCACAGCATAAAAATTTCTTTTATCTTGGTGGCTTGACATCGAATGGTTGAAAGCAACCTTTGTTTCACCTTGAATTCATTGATTTTGTTTATGTAATCCCTGGCGCATGAATCAATGGTATTGATAGGTATCATTTTTTTTTTATTTCTTGTGTTTAATAGTCTTAAACCATCGAGTTTGGCCACCATCCATACCTCTGTAAATATGACATAGTAATCTTCTTGAAACTGAGTCATTGTACTTTCTTTTGCAATTCACACAACTGTAGGTAAGATAGAAACCTGTATTGAATTTCTACGTTTTTCTTTTACTATGCATGATAGAGTATTTTGTGCTTGCAAGCCGCCGCTTGGATATAGACAAAAAATCTTGTATATACCACTCCAAACTCTTTTCCTTAGGTTTCAATAGTATTATGAAATATATTCTTTGTTGTGGTTATTGATAGTATGTTTTCAGCCGACTTAGAAATGGCTTGGAAACCATTGGAAATTGCATGTTGGTAAATCATTCCTTGTAAATTTGATAGATTTTCAAGGATGTTTGATTTCACATGCGTCGCTATTGTAGATTATGTGGTAATTCAAATGCATATTACTTAATGTTTGTGTGTATATAGCATATAGAATCTTCATGTACAGTGGGAAATCAATTCTAAACAAATCGATGGACATTAATTTTGAATGGCGATGGGTATATATTTATTCATACCACATGTAATATATGCTCCTTAGCGGTTGCAATGTTTTAATAGAATGACCTTTTCTGTATATATAGTTTTAAAAGTATGTTTTTATTATTATTAGTTTATTGCATTTCAAACAACAGTTAGATATGATATTTACATGTATATATATATATGATGATGATGATATTTGAGTATGTGTTTATATATATATATATATTTATGCATGTATGGGAACATGTGTGTATGTATTATGTTGAAGTAAAAGATTATGAAAAGGAAGATTAATTTAATTACATTTAAATAAGAATGAGATCTATTAAATGTGAAATTAGACTAATCTCTTGGTAATCATAAATATTGTATGCATTTGTAATTGTGTACTCATCTAGTTGTAAGTTCACCATGTGTCTCTTGATTGTGTTAGTGAATTTGTTGTTATGTGAATTTTGTGTTGACTATATGAAATTGGGTTATCATGGTTATTGTTCTTTGTGAGAATAATGGTGTAAATGGCTAGTTAGACTTCCAAAGGCTAGGGGGAATTTTCTATTTGATGGATTCTATGTTAATTCATTTTGAGATGGTTGTTTATGTATTGAATGAGTATATGAGGGTCATTAGCCTTGCACGGTATATTCACCACTTTGATTGGGATTTGTGTACGGAATGGTTTATGCCTTGCTTATTTGTGTATGTTCAAGAGGTTTTGTGATTTGTAAAAGTTGGCTTTGCCCTATTGATTTTATTGGGTCTCCTAGTTGCTAGTAAGGGAGTGGCTCTCAATGGGGGCCGACACACAAAGTGGTGCCAAGGTAACCCATGTGGGAGTTTCTTAATTCATTGATACCTTAAAATGAATTAGGGGTTTGAGTAGTATTCACAATAATCAAGATAAGTGAATGCCTCACTCATGGCTCAAGTGCTCATTTAGGCTTGAGATGAGATGAGAAGTCCTGGAATGACAAGATCAATTTCCTTGTCCTCATGAGAGGTATGTTGATTCCACATAAGTTTGTATGAGGGACAAAGATTGGTAGAGGCTACCAGGGTAACCTAGGATGGGGGACGAGGCCTAGGAAGATTTGCCAAGGTAACCCATAGCAAGCTATGTGATGGCACTCCTCCCTACTACAACTCAACATTCCCTTGGCTTGTGTTTTCCCTTTGTTGTCTGCATACCTCTCGAAACGGTGTCACTGTTGTGTGTTGTTGTAATGTACTTTTATATTAGAGTCATGTTAGCCTTGTGTCGTTCTTTTGTCTTCTTGGCTATTTTGTGGTGGGACATTATTGCTATCTCCTAGCACAAGGGGTGGACCTTAGGGTTCCACATGGTTGGGCAGTATGTGCTTTTTACTTCATTGGGTCCCCTTGTTATTGATCATGTTCGCGGTGACTTCTCATGGTGATGTGGACTTCTACACTTGTTTTGGCTCCAGTGGATTATCTTTAATGTACTTGTATTGAAACTAAATCAAATGTTTCATGTATTGTAACTCTGATGTATATTCTTCCCTATTGATCTCGGGAAGCATTGTTGTACAATTTGTAAAGTTGTAATTAATTGTTGAACTCTCTCTTCTATAATGGATAATGCAAATGTTGTATCTTGCATATGTTAGTTAATTGTAATGATCATGAATCTTGCTATAATGATAACATGATATGAATGATTCTTATTGATAGATCATTTAAATGTGATGGATTAATTGCACTTTTTATTGTTAGATGCAATTTGGTTTAATGAGATGAATTATATTTCTGGCTAGTTTGGTTAATGGGATTCTAGTAGCGTAGTCATGGAACCTTAGAGGACTTAGGTTAGAATACAATTTATTGTATCATCTACAATATTTATTACATTGCATTTCAAAAAAGATATTGTTCTATTTTTTTTAATGTGTTGTAGCATGTTGTCCTCTAGTGTTTTGTGACAGGGTGTTACACAATTGGTTATCAACTAATTTCTATTTTCCTTAGTTTCATGAATGAAGGTTATAGGTTGTATATGTTGAGGATATTGAGAAAATTGTAATGATGATATGTTGCAAGTGTTCAGTGGTTCCTCCGGGTTTAGCTCCAAATTTGCTCCTATATTTGTGTGGTTCAAATATATTGATCATGGTTGTTGGAAGCTGGTATATCTATATTTTTTTCCTATTGATTCATTGTTCAGTGTGATTTGTGTTCACTACTTGTGAACTGTGGTTTTCTTTGTTTTTGGTTGATTTCCGAGAGAAATATTATTGGTCTAGATTTCTCCTTGGTGAAGTCTTATGACTTGTGGTTCTAGAGTTGAGTTGTGTTGATTGTATTGAAGATAATTTTGGTAACTAGAAAGTTCGTACTTAGTTGTTCTATGTGTTTTACACTGGTTTGGACGACTGTGTGGAATACTACCTTCGTAGTTAGTGAAGCGTGTTGGATCTATTTGGGTCCTGATGAAGTGTGTGTTTAGGTCACCCTCATTCTAATTCCACCCTAGAATGTTTTGTTGCTGACCTACTTTGAATTTGAATTTAGATGGTCGACTTTGAATATGTTTCAAAGTTGAAGATGGTATAAATGTAGAATGAGTTAGGGAAGAAGTAGAGAAGAGAACAAAGGAACTAGAGAAAAGAGCGCAAAGAGAATAGAGATAAGTGTGAATCAATATGTGTGTATGATGTGAGTATGGAAAATCAATACGAAGCCTAAATGTTGAATTTCTAGAAGTAGTGAGCTGAAGGTGCACTCTATCATTCATGCATGTCTATAAGTGGATTGTACGAACAATGGTGGATTTATTTGTTGCATGAGATCGTCTTCTTTATCTTCTTTGTATCTCTGTGGTAGTGAGCCCTTCAGGTTGTTAGCCCTATTGGACAATGAGTCCTTGTTTTGGAAGTGAGCCTTGTTTCTTAGGAAGTGAGCCTCTTGTAATCAGTTTATATATTCTCTATAGTGTGAGTTAATCTTCACCGTGGTTTTTCCATCATTGGGTTTTCCACATAAATCTGGTGTTATTGTGTTTATATGATGATTTTTAGTTTCTACACTGGTATTTAATGTTTAATTTGATAAAGCAATGTTAAGGATTAGTTTCATTGAATGAATTAGAGTTTAAATCAATGACAACTGATTCACTCCCCTCTCAGTTGTCTTGTTCAACAAAACCTACATTCACAAGAAATAAAATATAAATATAATAATAACATAAAATAAATTCAAAATTATAATTTTTGGAAATCTTATAATAATAGCTACATACTTACAAAAAATAATTTCTAAATGACTTTATTTGATCCCTCAAAAGGTAAATAAAAAATGGTTTTTTGTCAGCATTTTGATAGGTGTGAAGGAGAGTCCATTGTGGGTACGATTTAAGACTAGAGGGTTTCTATCCAAGGTGGTTTGATCTAAGGGGGTCTTATCTAAACCTCTTCAATTAAAACCCTTTATATAGAACCCCTCAAAGCTTAAATCATTATTTTTTCTATAAAAATATGATTTTAGGAAAAAATTAGAATGTCCCAAGTTTGGGACCCATTATAATGGGATGAACCCAACATATATATATGTGTACACTCAATAGTTTTTCCTTCACATGAATTTGTGATCTAGTAAATGGATAGGAGGCTCACATATAAATATATACCATGGATAAATTTGTTAAAAATACCATTTTCCATCTCAAAATTATCTTTTCCCTCAATAGTGAAAGGAGAAGATTTTCCCACAAAATTTTAGTTGTGCAATCATGGTCAAGACTATCTGATGTAGAGGGGTTCTCAACAACCCTCTTTTCTTCTCCTACAATCAATCACTTGAAACCATTCAATCTTTAATGGCTACCATAATTCTCTCAACCTACAACAAAGGTATTCCAAAACCCCCTTAGGGAATTACATGCCAAGATCTCTCTTTCTCCAAACCTACCACCACAAATGAATGCCAAAACATGCAATACAACCCTTTCCAAAAATAAAAAATATGATTTTTTCCCTCCAATTAGAAAAGTCACAACCATATCCATGGAATGAGTGGTTTCAAAGGTGGAAAAATAAATTAATGATTTTGAATTCTATTTAGTAACTCCCACAAACCCAATGGCCAAGTTTTCTTTTTCAAAATTTTCAAAAAAAATTCAACTACATCTCCACTACCCTACTTGCCAACTTTCATAAAATAGATGGCATTTATTTTATTAAATAAAATTATGCAAAATTTATTCAAATTAATCCAAAAACATGAAATAAAAATGCAATTCTAAAATTTGGATTTTTTGTTGATGCAAGATTGCTAGCAACTGTGGATGGTCTTGCATCAGACACCCATGGTAGAAGTTTTGTGAGTATAGGCTCACAAAATGGAGTTGAGTATTAGAAATAATCTTTCAAGTTGCAAAAAAATTGCAACATACTCCATTGCTAGAATTGGTACCTCTGATAATTTCCTCTTTCTCCTCTTCTAACACTTAGCTGGAACAAGTAAACTCCTCTAACAACTCTACTCTTTACTTCTCTTCCTTGATGTGGAATCAACTCCACCATACCCTGACCACCTCCTCCAAGTGTATCTCCCATTCTCCTCCAATATGGTGGGATTCAACCCACTAGAGTCCATCCACCACCAAATTTCACTTGCAATTAACTTTTCAACACCATGCTTTTGATGGTGTTTTCTGCAAACAACAACTCTAGAAGATGATATTCTATCTCTCTTGAAAGATAATCTTCA
Organism: Sequoia sempervirens; assembly: GCA_007258455.2. Classification (NCBI taxonomy): domain Eukaryota; kingdom Viridiplantae; phylum Streptophyta; class Pinopsida; order Cupressales; family Cupressaceae; genus Sequoia; species Sequoia sempervirens. The sequence goes on along the minus strand of VDFB02018296.1, from coordinate 3,651,195 downwards.
ACAATAAATTGTTGAAAATCACCCTGGTCTCTCGGGTGTTAGGTCATAACAATGCATAAACAACTCAGATAAAATGTGAAATGCTGGTAATCACAATCGGACCTTACTACAAGCAAACTGTATCTTTCACTTATCAGATCTTGCAATATGATGATTTTAAATCCTAAATCTAACCAGATAATAAAGAAATAGCAAAAGATAAGGGTGCAAGGATTGGATAAAATCTAAACTATTCCTAGAATGAACAATGCAAGTGACATATATCTGGAATGGACCTATCTCAAATAACTAGTTCTTGATCGACCCACAATGCAATCTTACAAGAATGGTGCAATCTTCTGAGGTATACAAATTTTCAAATCATAGACATTCATCTACAATCGAACTTAAGCACATTAAATATATATGGTCCAGGTTGACTTCACCAGCCTACTACAATCAAATAGTTACTGGGAGTATAGACCAGAGATAGCTACAAACATTCCAAATATGAAATCATAAACATCATTCATCAAACTGAAACTAATCTAATTCTGAACACTAAACCCTAAATCTTCAAGCAATTTTGAAAGATAGAACAACAAGAACCATGCGGAATGAAATAACACAAGAGATTTCACCAAGATAACCACAATGCCTTCAATTGTATTAGATCATCAAACTGTTGCAACAATTCCACTGTTCTGATACAGTATTTGCTTCAAGAAATTGAATACTACTCCTATTACAAAATACTTTAGCTCTTTCTGCCCTTACTTATCTCTATTACTGTCTAGCTAACCCTTACAATGAGGCAAAAATTCCTTTTATAGCAAATCTATAGATATGTCGGCCCAGCCAAACATTTTTACAAAATAAGAATAACCGCCAAAACAAGTCGGCCAAGGAAGAATCAAACTAAGGCACACATTAAATGCCATTCACCATCAAGGTCGGCCTTGACACAGTCCCCAATGTAGTCTGGTCCAATGCATGCCCTATGATAATAGGGAAGCACAAATCTCAAAATAGGCATTAACTGCCGCTTCCTTTATCCTTGGTCTTCCCCAACGAACCCTGCACCCTCAAGTATGCTCTGTCCAACTCGGTGACAGGTGGCAAAGGTAATACCCTAAGCCGACATTTAATGGAGTCAATTTCATCTTTTGACTGTTCAACAATCTTGTCCCAATCCTCCTTGCTGGCCAGATATCTGTCCATTACTGCAAGGTATGTAGCTGCATCATCAAGCTGGTGGCCTGTTAGAACACCCTCAGAATCTGGGGCGTAAACTTCATGCCACCACTCTTTCAGCTGTTCCAGACTTAGATATTTTGGGGCAATCTTTCTCCTTCCAGTCATCACCTCAAAGAAGGCAATGCATCCATCATACACCGTAGTAAGATCCCCATCAATTGATTTCCTTTGTTTCTGGATCTTTTTCATGGCCTTTTGCCGAATTTGTAGAGCCTCAAACCATTCCCAAGGTTCATCTAATCTGGGAGAAGGAAGGATCCCATCTGCAGCCAATTGTTCTTTACCATGCCCCATGATGACCCTAGACTTCTGCAGCAAGAGATCCATGTCCTCCTTGTCCTGGGACAACACATGCTCCAACAGTTCTTTAGCCCTGACAACATCCTTTCCAACTGATAGGATTTCCTTAATGGTATCATCTCCCTTTACTTGCACATTCATCAGCCAATCTATTGCAGTTTGAGCTGAGGCCTTCATTTTTTCAATCCCGGAGATTGTTTCCTTGGGCAGAAAGCCGGGAGTAATAGAAGAAGAAGGATGGAGAGACTGCAGAGGCTTCATTACTTCCTCCAAGCATTTCCTAAGTCTTTTGTTCTCCTTCTTCAGCTCATGCTTGGTTTGGGTCTCTTTCCTCAATCTGCCGATGATAACAGCACTGGACCCTTCATACTCCTCTATGTCCTGCTCCATGGAGGCAGGCCCAAGGTTGATAGTTTGCACATTGTAATCTTGCCTAGTGACCTCTTCTCTTGTCTTGTCCGCGGCAGGAGTGGCAATGTGGATGACCCTGTTATTTGCCTCATCTCTTTCCACCTTGGATACCACCTTAGCTGCCTTCCTTTTCTTCCCTTTTCCAATCTTAGACAACATTTCATCCCAATCCAAGGGAGTATCTTCGACTACCACCTGTTTCTTTCTTGCAATCTCTTTCTCAAGCCAGTCCGGGGCTGCAGGCTCTACCCGGATTTCTTCTGTTCTTGTTTCTTCCGGCTGTTCTGTCATTTTCTCTTCCTCCTCTACGGTTACTTTATCCTCCTCTTTCTCAGGGAGGTGCTCACCTTGATCAATTTCTTCAAGCTCCACCTCTGGCTGCACCGGCGATGGGGTTTTAGCAGGAGTGTCCTCCTTTTCAGGTGATCCACGGCTTCTGTCACTTTCCGGGGAATCTTCATATTGCACCAAAGGAGAAGTGTGCCTTTCCTCCTCTTCAACTTCAAGTTCAGCCGCCTCACCAAAGAGTGCTCCCTCCTTGAATGGCTCTGCCTCCCCACTTGTCTCATGTTCTTCCGGAGCCCCTTGCTCATGTACACCTGGTGGAGGAGAAGCAACCTTGGGTGGTTCCATGACTGGTGATTTTGGTGGAGGATCTGCCTTTGGCACAGTGTCCTTTGGAGAGGGAGTCCTGGATCTCCTCGTGTAAACTTTTGCTTTCTCCCCTCCTGAACTCTCCACATCGACAATAGGAGGCTCATCCTTTGATGCATCTTGACTCTTCTTCTTTGTAGCCCTTGTTGTTCTTGCCTTCTTCGGTGGTGGAGGAACATCTTCTTCTTCTACTTCTTTCGACTCTTCCTCATCAGAAGACTTACTAATCGTCAAAGTCTTCCATCTCCTCTTTCCTTTTGGCTTCCTTTTTGTTTCAGGCTCACTTTCCTTGGGGCCTCTAATCTTGATCTTGAAAGGAGAGCCCTTTACCGTTTTCCCTTTGGGGTCATCTTCCCCGGATTCTTCTGAAGTAGACATGGGATTGAGGTCTCCCATCAAATTGAAGGTACAGGGTACCTTTTCACTCTCCAGCTGCCAGACCTTATGCTTCAACCAGGAAGAAGTAAATTTCATGACCGGGGCCATTAGGTCCTCTAACTCTGTGACCTCATCTTCATTCCAATTGATGTCTCCAACTGACTTTTCCTTCACAGCCTCATAGACGTGATCTTGTACCAGGTTTCCATCATCCTCTAGTTGGTCCGGGATCAACTTGACATTGTATTGTCTGATTGCCTCCACAGGGAGTCTGGAGTACCTCTTCTTTCTGGCCTCAAGATCATCTTTGATGTTGGCCCAATAGTCTTCTAAGTCATCCTTGTGCCGGTATTCCCTGGTGGCCTTCTTCTGTGCCTCCCCTGTGATGTCAAAGTTTACCCTTTTGGAATGGAAAGAGAGACCATATGCTGCCAACTCTTCTCCTGCAGTGTGGGCTGATTGGATGGAAGGGCACATTTCCGCCACACCAATCCCGAGAGGGAAGTCTCCACCAAAGCCTGTCTTATGCTTTTCTCTCTTTACAATAGCGTCAAATTCACCAATCTGCCTCACAACCTCCAACAGAACAATGTGATCAGTAGGATACCGAGGTAACCTGTAAGGAGCGATCGGGCATCCATCAATTCTAAGGTAGGTGAAGGTGGGAAATTGGATGAACCAGGCCCCATAACTCTTTATTAGCCCTTTGGCTCCATCTGACAATCTCATATGCTCAGCATTCTGGAGCATCTGGGTGATATGCATAGTGAATGCATCATTGGCCCTGCGGTAGTCCTTGTGTCCCAGGTGCAGTTTCGGATAAATCTCATAGATTACGTCCTATCCCAATGTCCCTCGTGGATTCAAACCCTTGTATGGGTAGAATCTGGCAAGCACATACATGACATAGGAGGACATGGTGAACTTCTTGGTCTCTAGGACACTCCTCAACTGCTTATCAATCTCAGTACTAATAAGCCCTGCCCAGTGATAGTTGGTTCCTTGTTCAATCCTGGTGATCACATGGACCATCCAACTCTCTAGCACTCCGGCAGTCCTCAAACCAGCTACCCTGCTCAGAAATGTTATAGCATCATAAATATCAGACCTAAATTTGACTCTGTGCAACTGCTTGGGCAGTTTAGAATGATGTGACTTTGGCTTTTCCAACCAAGAGTTGATTATCTGTTGGGCCTTGTTGGGCTCATTCTCATAATATGTTTTGGCCGTGTCTATGTTTAAAGCACACACCGAAGGCAGGTCAGGCATGTCAAAGGCCTGAGCAATGGAGACCGGACTGAAGTTGGCCAAAACCCTCCCCTCGGTGCTGACTACCCTTTGTGTGTCAAAATCGTATTGCCTAGCACATTCTAGAATCAGCTCATAACATTGGATCGCTGGAGGAAACCCAGCCACATGCACTAACCCGGACTTCATCATTCCATTCCTCAGGGTGGACAGATCCTTTTGAGCCGTCCTCTGCTTAAATTCTTCATATCTCCAGGCCCCAACATTGGTATCAGACACCTCGGCCCATACAGAAGACACCCTGCTCTGAGGAAGCTGACTCTTCATATCCAATCTTAGTCTCTCTGCCTCAGAAATGGAGGACCCCTCCGTGCCACCCTTAGATTTTCTGACAGTAGCCTTGCTTGATTCGGCCTGCACTCACAAAGACATCATTAGTATTCAATTATTATACATATTCCAACCCAAAGATTAGCCTAAAATCATATAAAGCAATCAAAATCCATCTCAAACTTCCAATCCTTGAGGATCCGGAGAAATAAGGCAGTCCGGGAAAATCATGCAAACCAAGAAAATCTGGTCGGGGCGGAATTTCGGAGAAATCTGACCCAGACGGACTCTCGCTGTCAAAGCATCATTAGTCAAATAAATCATTAATACAGCCAAAAATCATTAGATTATCATGAGATTCATTCATTGGCAGTCAAGAAATAAACATTCAGCATTTATTCCATCAATCCGATCTTCGAAAAATTAAAAAAAAGATAAGACCAGACAGGAAAACCGGAAAAATCCGGATGGGACGGATTTTCGCGGATAGGTAGATGCGTTTCAGAAATTACTCCAGTCCGCGGAAATAGCCTAAACCGGGAAAATCCGGGTGCGCAGAAATTTTGCGGACACCACGGGAACCCGACGAAGGAAAACCCGCAAATGGCGATTAAATGATCACGCAATCCTTTCTACCTGAGTTCTAATGGTCTCAAAACTGACGCTAATCAACAGAATTCAGGTTGCACATGATCCCAAACTCCCAAAGTTCTCAAATGACGAGTCCACATGGTGAAATGGCGATGCCCTAACTCCAATAACCAGACCTCCGCCATTAAAGCCTGGGTAAGCTCATGATTTCAAAGAAAATTATCATTTGGGTGATTAACCAATGGACACAAGGATCTCTCCAAGGTACGAGCAGGCTGGGCCGAATATACATCATGAAATAGCAACAATCCTACAGGAAGTTGGCCAATTTGGGCAAGATGAACCGAAACCCTAATCGTCCCAAAGTGCGGCGAATGACACACTTAGGGACTAGCCCTATTCAGCCAAGGTTACGAAAAACTCATCCAACTCTAAATTGATAAACAAAATGCGCAAAGAGGATGATAAAAATTGATGGAGGGAAAAGTCGAACCCTAGTTCTATAAATATAAAATCGTGACCAAGCAAAGGCCGACCCGAAATGATGATTATTCAGCACTTAAACACTCAATCATTACACAAGCAAATGGAAAGGGCAACGATAACCTACCATGGATCAATTCAGACGAAACCCAAACTCGAAGAAACAGCCGCAAAAATGAACACGCCCAGGCAACGCAAATCCAGACATAGACACCCAACAATCCACACACAAGCCGCTTGAAATCAATCCTCAAAGCTCAAATGAAGCTCCTAATCGCCAGAGTAATCAGCAAGTGAACAATGAAGTCGGAATGATGTTTAAAATGCCCTAAATCCGCCCATATACTCGTCTGAGCAAAGGTACTTAAGCATTAATGGGCGATGAGACACTTCTGACAACTCCGGAAACCTGAGCCCAGGACGGAATTTTGAAAAATCCCAAGATATGCGGAAACGCAGATTTCGTGGAAATGCAGAAACCAGGGAAATGACGAAGTTTGGGACTTTGGCATAGACCGGGAAAATCCGCCAGTACCGAAAATCTCAGGGGTCAAGCAGAAACCCGGATTTGGAGAATCTAGCCAGAAACAGACAAAGAACCAGGGCCCAGGAAAATCCGCCGAAACCGAAAAATCCCGGAGTTGGGTGAAAACCCAGACTTTGCTTAAAACTCAATTTCACTCAATTCAAGCCTAAAGGCAAGGTCAGAGCTAGCAAGACCAACATGTCAAGACCTCAAAATGATAATTGCAATAAAACCAAAGGTCAAAAGACACCAGAAAAGAGGGTCCCTACTCCAAGTATGTGTAAACCGCACAACACCATACAAACCATTCTTTGCATATCAATCATCTCTACCAAAATCTAACTGAACCAGCTCATTGAATTCACTAACTCATCTATCTCAACATGAAAATCATATTTCTTAAATCCATTAAGAAAATATTTTACCTTCTCATCACTTTTTGCAACTTCAATTTTATTCTCTTCTTTCATGCCTTTAATAAGACATGCAATTGTATCACTTCCTTGTCCTATAACTAATGTGTCACACTCTTCTTCCATTGTTGCAATCCTTTCATCTACACAAAATCCACTTTCATCTTCATCATAAAAATGAAAAATATTATGCATTACCTCTTTTTCCTTGCTAGTGTCTACTACCACATCTTCTTCACCTTCACTCTTAGCTGCAATTTCATTTGTCAATACCCTTAAGTCCTCCAAAAGACACTTATCTATTGCTATAACATCATTTTCCTCCTCAATTGTTGCACCTTCTTTTTTCCTCTCAACCTCTGTTGCACTTTTCTCTTCTTTCTCACTCTCTTCCTCTATGTCTACATTAAATAATGCTTCTACAATATTTTCTCCTTCCTCTTCACCTGCATACACAACTATGAAATTTATTTTCCTTTCTTCTTTGGCATTTCATCAAACACTTTCCACACACTTTCAATCTTAAACCTCTTAGGTATAAAACTCCTCACACTTGGAAATTTTTCTACACACAAGTCACACATACACCACCATAGGTCCTCATGGAAACTACCTCACATCAATTCTTATGCATGCACACTCTAGAAGTCCCACTCTGATACCACTGATGTAGAGGAGTTCTCAACAACCCTCTTTTCTTCTCTTGCAATCAATCACCTGAAACCCTTCAATCTTCAACAATGGAGCCTTCAATATTTAATGGTTACCATAATCCTCTAAACTTGCAACAAAGGTCTTCCAAAACTCCCTTAGAGAATTCCACACCAAGATCTCCCTTTCTCCAAACTTTTTGCCACAAATGAATGCCAAAACATGCAATACAACCCTCCCCAAAAATAAAAAAATATGATTTTTTCCCCTCCAATTAGAAAAGTCATGACCACCTCCATGGAATGAATGGTTTCAAAGATGAAAAATTAAATAAATTATTTTTAATGCCATTTAGTAACTCCCACAAACCTAACACCCAAGTTTTCTTTTTCATATTTTTTTAAAAAAGTGACCCACTTGCCAACTTTCATAAAAAAGGTGGCATTTATTTTATTAAATTAAATTATACCAAATTTATTCAAATTAATCAAACAACATGAAATAAAAATGTAAATTCCAAAATTGGATTTTTTGTTGATGCAAGATTGCTAACAACTGTGGATGCTCCTACATCGCTATCAAACATTGAGCCATCATTTTCCATGTGGCGGGAGGCTCTTGAATCCAAAATCTATTATACTATATATGATTTAACTATTGTTTAAAAAATATGAAGTCCAATATTAGGGGGAAGAAGCTTCAATTTTATTTTTCCTTCCAAGTATGCCATCTTTTGAAAGAATCAATTTCTTGATGAATTTTAATTTTAAACCATGTACAACCTTTTTTTTTAACATATTCATTTTCTTACCCTTTGTCTTTGTCTAGACAGAAGGAAGAGTCTTGTGGAGCTAATATGTCACCCCTAGACTTAGGCTTGGGTTTACCTTTTTCTTTGATAGGTCCCTTGCCTTTGCCATAGTTATATAGTGATGTTGCATTATTTATTGACTATTAATGATTTCTACTTAGTTATTCCAAGTCAAATTTCACCAATAATTTTTTTAATTCCTATACTCACTAAATCTTCTAATAAAACTTACAAAAACTTGGTGCCACATAAGAAATTCCCAAAGAATCTTGTCATGTGTAGTAATTTGCAATAAATACCGAGTATTGATGACCTAGTTTTAAAAACTACTCATTTTTTCCATTAGATATGTTTTACCAATTGTTTCAAGGAGAAGTCTCAAGTGCTTGACTTGAGTGATGAAGTCCTACAGATAATGGTATTAATCTATTTTAATATTTCCAAACTCATTTTCTAATTGACATACACCTATTTTACTATTCTTCCTAGATAGATCCTCTAAGATTGACCAAATATTCTAAGGTGAAACATGTTTCCAAGAAGTAAAACTTAAATTCAAGAGAAATTGAATGAAATATGAGGCCTCTAGCTTTATCACTATGCTTTTTCCACTTGATTTATTTCCAAATATTAGTAGGAGCAATTTATTCACTCATTAATCCTTACATTTTAGTACATTATTGTTGTACCCTTTCCAATCAAAGTAGTTTGAATGTGTGAGAAGTACCCTTTTATCATCCATGGTGTAGTACTATAAGTTGTTGGTAGTAAGAAAATATCCCAATTTTTTTATGATTTTTTTTGAAATACGCATAAAAAATAATCACCTTGATGAGAAAACCACAATGGTGTAATTTCCATATGGGTAAAAAAAATCACATGGAACTGCAAAAAATAGCCATTTTTTAGAATGAGATTTTAAAAAGAATGGAAATACATTTAAAAATTATCATCTTTATGAGAAAATCACAATGGTGATATTTCCTAATAAGAAAAAAGTATTTTTTTGATCTTATGGGGACTTTTTAGGTAGCTTCAAAATTCTATATAGGCTAAAAAATACTTTCCTTTTTTGCTAACAATAACCCTTATATTCTTTACACTTTTTAAAATTGAATCTCTCTATAATTTTTTGAAATAATATTTCTCTATACTTTTATAAAATAAAACCCCTAACAAGAATACAATTGAATAGAGAACTCCCAAAAACTAACTAGAGTGATGTTGGGTAATACTAGGTTTAGACATGTTTGATATGTAGGCTCTTTAATATACTTATCCTAGTTGTAAATAATGAATATGACCCAATGTTCTATGGAACTAACTATGCTAGATTTTGTACCATCTTTTAGCCACACTATCCTATCTTTGAGGTAAAATAAGAGTAACTTCCTAAAGCCAATTGCTTATTTGTGCACTACATAATCTAATAGTTGAAAGGATTCCTATTGACAAAAAAATCATAGGAACTTCTTATATACCACAAAGTATGGAAAATATAAAATCTATCTTTAGCAACTACCAGAACATAATTCTAACTTAGGGTAATTCTAAGAAAAACATGCTTCAACTCTTAGCACGTCACTATATGTTCACCAATATTTTATCAACCAAGATATCCATAAAGGGTAAAGTGATAGCATAAGACTATTTATTGATTATGCAAGCACTAGTCTAGAAATAAAATAGGAAATAGAAAAAAAAACATAAGCTTCCTATTCTAAACTACTTCAAACCTTAGATGATGCATGAGTATCCCGGGTGAACGTGTGATCCGCATCGACCAAAAATATCTCGATTTGATTTATTGTTTCATTTTGGTTTTTTGGTTTGATTCCAATTTCATGATCATTTGGAACAAATTTGAACACTAATTTGATTCACCTCTTCAACTTTAGTGCATTAAAGTTAATTGATAGGAAATGAATAATTTAATTTTATATGGATGAGATATGCACTTATTGCGAAGTTAAAAATTGCTAGGCAAGCATCTGAAAAGAGTTATACTATTTAAAGTGTGGTTGATTTATTTGAAAAATTTGAATTTCATCAAATGTTTTGAAATATCAAACAAATGCATAGAATTTGAGGTCAATTCAAATACCCATTCAAAGGGATGCTTCATATTCTATCATGAACAAGGATTATTATTTAACATATGGTAAGATAATGAGAAAAGGCACGACTGCTTGGACAGAGCATATGGGAGAATAGCGTAGGTAGTCTCACAAAAGGGGAAGAAAGATACAAAGGAAGACAATCCATGAGGAGCACAAAACATAACGATGGCAGATTGATAAAACAAAATTAGGAAGGGGGCTTTACTTGGAAGGACATAGAAACTGTGTTTGATTATAGAGACTTAATCTACAAATTAAAGAAGAGAGAGTTTGTGCCACTCAAGATAGGGACTTTATAATTAATGTTTATAAAATTAAGCCTAGAAAATGGAGTGATCATGCAAAGAAAAATAAATAAAAAATGAGCGCATTAGAAAATAAAACATTGGTGTGAAGAAAATAAATTGTGAAGAATGAGGGGTGCACAAATGCAAATTGGTAATTAAAAGAATTTTAGTTATTGTAGAAATAAAAGACATCAACAATGCTGCGATATGAAGTGGAATGGAATTAATGGTTGTTGAGGCATTTAGATGGAGAATAGAGAATTTGAAAAGTTGTGAAGGCTTGAGTCTTGCTAGAGAATGAATTAGAAAATCAACATGTGAATTGTTAATGTATGTTTGATAAGCAACTTGAGAGAGGAGTGGCGTAGTCAAGAAGATAGTAGATTAGAAACCAAAGTGGAATAAAAATCAGTGAAAAGGATGAGATGGTCATGGGAGGAGGGGAAAGAGAATAATATCGATGCTAGTATAAGGAAAGAAGTCAAGAGTTGATGGAAGCTGTTGAGATGTGTAGAATAGGATGGGTAGAAGCTAAGTCGATGGAAGAGGAAGTTATAGTTGACGTGGAATGCGGGTGTTGGGAAAATGTGTCTCAACCTTGCAGTTGTATATAGTTTATTGTTGATAGAATATATATATATTTCCTAGTTACATTGGTAGGTGTATACAATAGTAGCATGGGGTGACATTGAGGAGAAAAATGTGAGCGTGTTTACTTTTGTAGGAAAACTCATAAAATGGCTAACGTATATTAAATAAATGATATTTTATAAATTTGAACCGTACATTATTAGTTTTTAGATCTAATGGTGGATATTTTGTTGGCCTTTCTTGCCCTAGAATGTAACCCTATTTTATGACCACATTGTATTATGGCTACAATAGAGAGACAATGATGTTTTCTGAGAGTCCGATAGTAGTCGTGTTGTCTCTTGATCTATGAGTGGTGATACTCCTGTGAGAAGCTTGCTCTACAAGTATATTGTAATCTTTATGATTTCTGAATAATATATTGGGCAAATGTGTGGGGTTTTTCTCCTGAAAGGGTTTTCCCCATGTAAACCACTGTGTTGTGGTATGCATGATATTTATGTTTATTTTGTTTAAGTTTCTATAACTATTAAAGATCTATAAAGTTTTGTATTTTTATCCTCTCAAGATTAGTGTAGGAAGTTGTTCCGCTACCTTAGCTTCCTTACAAGTGGTATCAAAGCTTGATCACCTTTGGTTTTAGCTGTGGGTTGTTGGATTTTTTGAACTAATCTATATTTGAGTGGGAGCTTGTGTAGAAGAAACTTTGTGATCCTTTTGCAGGAATTTTCAGATGGAAAGTTCATCAGGGAGAATAGAGGTGGAAATTTTTTTTGGAAATAATTTTTAGATGTGGAAGCTAAAGATGGAGGCTTTGTTGATAGATCAAGATTTGTGGGATGCTATTGATGAGAATGTTTCAAGGTTTGCAGATCCTACATAGGCTACTCAATATGATGTTATGGACTGTAAAGCCAAGGGTCTAATAAAGCACACACTTTATTTTAATTAATGTCCATGAAGAGACCTTTGCACAAAAACTATGAAAGAAGCTTGGTGAGATGTATCCAGATAAATCTTTAGTGAACAAGATTTTCTTGAGGAAGAAATTATATTCCTCTAGAATGGAAGAGGGTGGATGAATTATAGACTATCTGGAAGCATTTAATATGCTAGTGGCTTAGTTGGCATGAATTGGTGTTAAAATGGATGAGGAGGAGAAATGTCAGATCTTGCTTTGTTCTTTGCCTGATTTGTGGGATTCTCTTGTTATGGCTATTGGGAGCACTTCTATTATTTTGAAGACTGAAGATGTGGTGGGTTCTTTGATTTCTAAAGAGATGAGGAGAAATGTATCCATCACTACCAAGGAGGCCCTAAATTTTCATGGAAGAGCTAAGGAAAAGGGCAAGAAGAATGAGAAGCATGAAAAATACAAGTCCAGGGGAAGATCTAAATCTCTTGGAAAGTCCAAAGCTATTTGTTGGAACTGCGGTATGCCTAGACATGTTCGTAAGGAATGCATTCATTACAGCTTTGGAAACTCATACAGGTAATGATGCATGGTTAATTGACCCAAGTGCATCTTTCCATATGACCTTTAATAGAGATTGGTTTTCTAAATATGAAGAATTTGATGGAGGTAAGGTGTAGTTGGGTGATGATTCTCATTTAGACATTGTTGGTTGTGGTAAAGTTAAAATTAGATTTCTTGATGGTAGAATAAAAAGGATTAATGGTGTGTTGCATATCCCTAGTTTAGCATGAGATTTTTTATATGTGAGCAAACTAATAGATGCAGGTGTGCAACAGGTAGCATTTTTTTGATGTAGGACGTAAGATGGTCAAAGGTGTTATGGTGATTGCTAGAGGTGTTAGATATGACACATTGTATAAGCTTGATGCATGCACTGTTGAGTGCAACAGTACTTATGTGAAAAGAAAGTCTATATAAGAAGCTAGGGTTTCACCTTCAATAGATGGTCATAGCTTTTGGGTACCCAAGGGTGCTCTTTCTTCTGAAACAAATCTACCTACAAAGAAAAATATGTTATGGCACCAAAGACTTGGCCACATTGAAGAAAAGGGTCTAAGGACCTTGAAAAATTAAAAAAACTTGTTGAAGGTTTGTTTGATTGTAATCTTAAATTTGATTTCTATGAGCATTTCATTTATGGAAAACAAAACCATGTTCAATTTTACTTGAGTTCTCATAAATCTTGTGGTTTATTGGATCTTATTCATTATGATGTGTTTGATCCTATAGATGTTCATTTGATTGGTAAATCCACATATTATGTTTCATTTATTAATGATTATAGTAGGACATGGTTATATTTTCTAAAGAGTAAATATGAAGTTTTTAGTTAATTTAAAGAATTTAAAGAAATGGTTGAGTTGTAGACTAGAAAGAAAATAAAATGTTTAAGGACTGATAATGGTGGTGAATTTTGCTCTAATGATTTTGATAGATTCTATAAAGATTGTGGTATTCATAGATAGAAGACAAATCCCTATTCTCCACAATAGAATAGAGTTTCAAAAAGAATGAATAGGACACTAATGGGGAAAGCTAGGAGTATGTTGAGTGGTGTTGGTCTAGAACAAAGGTTTTGGGTTGATGTTGTTGCCACTACTTGTTACTTGATTAATAGGTCTCCTACATCAACTCTTGTTGATAAGATGCCTATAGAGGCATGGTTGGGTTGCAAGCCTTCATTAAGACATCTTAGAATTTTTGGTTGCAAGGTATATTCACATGTTTCAAAGGAGAAGCAAACAAAGTTGGAGAACAAGCCTGTGAAATGTATCTTCATCAAATATAGTTATGGTGTGAAAGGATATAAGCTTTGGGATCCTATTGCACAAAGGGTAATACATAGTAGAAGTGTTATTTTTAGAGAAACTAAGCCTTCTTTTGTTACATTGCAGCCATAACAAAGCAAACAAGAAGATGTGATTCAATTTCCTTCTATACCCAAGAAAATTGAATTGAGGCCCAAGAATAGACAAGAAGTTGAGGACAGCTCATCTAGCTTTGGATCTTCAGAAGAGGAGGAAGAACCTCCAACTCAACTTGTTCATAGGTCCACAAGACATAGACAACCACCTAAAAGGTATTCACTTGATGATCAAAGATGTATTTTTTCTTTGAATACTAACATGGATGAACCTAGATTTGTAGAAGAGGCACTAGGTATGAATGATGCAAAATCCTAGAAGATTGTTATGGATGAAGAAATGACATCTTTGAAAAAGAATGATATATGGGATCTTGTACCATTGAATGAAGGATGAAAACCTTTTAGTTAAAAATGGGTGTTCAAGAAAAAGATTGGTTTAGATGGAGGTATTGAGAAGTATAAAGCAAGGTTGATTGTGAAGGGTTACTCTCAAGTTGAGGGTGTTGATTATGGTGAGATATTATCTCCTGTTGTAAAAATGACATCCATTAGATTCTTGATTTCTATTGTTGCTACTTATGATTTATAGGTTGGGAAAATGGATGTGAAAACTACTTTCCTTCATGGTGATTTGGAGGAGGATATTTATATGACATATCCAGAGCACTACGTGGCAAAAGGTAAAAGTAAATTAGTTTACAAATTGAAGAAATATTTGTATAGACTAAAAAAAACTCCTAGGATATGGTACCAAAAATTTGATACATATGTGTTGGGTTGGGGATTTGAGCATTCTAAATCAAATCACTGTGTTTATAATAAAACTGATGGTAATCATTTCCTATTTATTGCATTATATGTTGGTGATATGTTACTTATTGAAAAAGGGAAAGGTATGATTTCAGAACTAAAATTTCAACTTGCTATTAAATTTGAAATGAAAGATCTTAGTGCAGCTAAACACATTCTTGGGATGGAAATTAAAAGTGATAGAGTGAACAAAAAGCTATGGCTTGGCCAAAGTAAGTTTGTCAACTCAATTTTATAGATGTTTTATATGCACGATTGTAGACCATTGTGTGTTCATGTTTCAGTTGGAACCAAGTTATCTATTTCAGATTATCCAACATCTCCATAAGAGATGGAAGACATGAGTAGAGTACCTTACCAGAGTGCAGTTGGAAGTCTGATGTATGCTATGGTTTGTACTAGACCAAACATTTCCCAAGAAGTGGTAGTTCTTTCTAGATATATTTCTTGTTGATGATATTTTCTAAATATATGTCTTTTTGATGACAATGCATAAACAACTCAGTGATAAATGTGAAAATGTTGGTAATCACAAAGGGACCTTACTACAAGCAAAGATTGAATCTTTAATTACCAGATCTAGCAATATGATGATACTTCAATCCTAAATCTAATTGGAATGATAAAAGAAATAACAAAAGATAAGGGGTTTTAGAGAGATCGCTAAGATTAAAACTACTACTAGGATTAACAATGCCAATGATGAAATACTTGAAATGGACCAATCCCTCATAAACCAATTCTTGCTTAACCCAGATAAATTTGCAATCTTACAAAAATAGTGAAATATTCTAAGGTATTAAAGATTTTCAGATCATGAACATTCATTCAAGACAACCCTAAGGCAATTGAAATGAATGAACCTTCACAATTGAACTAAGCACAGTAGATATATGGTCCAGACTAAATTTAAAAATCAACTAACAATCAACTAGTTGCAAAAAGTATGGACTAGGGATTGCTACAAACACTTCAAGCATCAAACCATAAACACCATTGAATCATATCTAATCCTAAATATCAAAGATATCAAATTTCCTCAAAGCAATTCTAAAGATAGAATAACAAGAACCATGCCAGATAAGAATAACACAAGTGTGGCACCAAATCACAATGTCATTACTTGCATCAAATTATCCACTGAAGCAACAATTCTAGTTTTTTGTTACAATATTTGGTTGAGAACAACTAACTTCTAACTCTTGCTCTACTGCTTAATTCGCTCTAGTATCCAAAAATATCTATCTATCTGTCTAGCCTTTAGAAATGAGGCAAAATGTGATATTAATAGAAACCCCCCAAGATACGTCAGCCTAGTTAGGGTTTACAATAATAATTGGCCACAAAACAAGTCGGCCAGGAGAAATTCAAAATAAGATAAATTATGCATTAAATGCTTGAACTTCATCTAGGTCGGCTTGGGATCTCCAATATAATTCAGACCAATGCATGCAAAATAATAGGGAAGCACAAATTCTGATGCAGCCTTGCATTAACTGCCTTCCCCTTTGTCTTTATTTCGATACACCCTATCATGCACCATCAAAATTAGCTTGTCCAAGTTGGCTAAAGGTGGCAGTGGTAAAACCTTAAGTCTCCTTTCAATTGATTTAATATTTTCTCTTGATTTCTCCACTGACTTATCCCACTCAACCCTATTGGTATGATATTTATCAATAACTGCAATATAAGTGGCCACATCATCCAATTGATGTTCAGTAACCGGATCTTCACTGGCTCGAGAATATACATCCTACCACCATTTTCTCAATTGTTCTAAGCTCAAATGCTTTGGTGCAATCCTCCTTCTCCCTGTCATTATCTCAAAGAAAGAAATGCATCCATTATAGATATCGGTTAGGGTATCCTCAATTTTCCTGCTCTATTTATATATCTTCTTCAAAACCTTATGCCTTATTTGCAAAGCTTCAAACCATTCCCAAGGTTTTGTAGCTCTAGAGGAAGGGAGAATTCCATCACTCACCAGCTTATCCTTAGTGTATTCCATGATGGTCTTCATCTTCTGTAACAGGAGATCTACATCTTCTTTATCTTGAGCCAATACATCTTTCAACCAATCTTTTTCCCTCATTGCATCTCCTCTAGTTGAAAGAATGTCCTTGATAGCATTATCTCCCTTAGTTTGCACCCCTTGTAGCCAGTTTGCTATAGCAAGAGTAGTGGCCTTCATTCTTTCTAGCTCAGTGATGGTTTCTTGGGGCAAGAGACTTGTAGCAGAAGAGGAGGAGCTAATGGACTGCAATGGTTTCATCAGATCTTCTAAATATTTCTTGAGCCTTTCATTCTCTTTCTTCAACTCCTATTTGGCTTGTGCTTCTTTTCTCAATCTTCCCAAGATTACTGCACTAGAAGCCTCATACTCCTCAATATCCTGCTCCATGGAAGTGGGCCCTAAATTGATAGTCTGGATGTTATAATCACTCCTAGTAACCTCATCTCTATTCTTTTCTATAGCAGGAGTTGCAATGTGGACCACTCTATTTTTTGCTTCATCTCTTTCGATCTTGGAGATGACCCCGACCTTCTTCTTTCCTTTAAATTTTCCTATCTTTTCCAGTAGCTCATCCCAATTGGGAGGGGTATCATCCACAACAACTTGTTTCTTCTTTATTTCTTTGTCGAGCCAATCTGGAACAATAGACTCTGACTATATTTCACTCTGTCCCACTTCTTCCTGTTGGTCCTTGGTCACATCTTCATTCAAATCCTACCTCTCAGGAGTCTCATCTGCCTTATCCTCCTTTTCTTCAATATGCTCTTCTTTGTGCATAGGTGATGGATTCCTAATAAGTGTTTCCTCTCTCTGAGGAGGTCTATCTTCTTCACTTCTAGTGGGTGATTCCTCATAAGTCACCAAGGGAGACTATAGAATTTTCTTAATTTTTGCAGCTGCACTATGGAGTTCACCTTCTCAAAATTCTCCTCCCTCTTCACTTGATGGGTGCTCTAGTTGTTCTGATATACCATGTGGCTCATGGGGTGGAGAAGCCTCTTTATGTTGTTTTGCAGCAAAGGTTGCTGGAGGATTATCCTTCTTTGGCACATTGTCTTTGGGAGAAGGATTCCTTGATCTCCTTGTATATACCTATGTCTTCTCTCCAGAACTTTCTACATTTACCACCATCGAAGGATCAAATTCACCTTCCTCCTCGGAATGTCCACCTTCCTCCTTGGAAGGTCCACCTTTATTTCTTGAACCCCTTTTTTTTTTCCTCCTTTTTGGTACTGGGGCACTGTCCTTTTCTCCTCCTTCACCAAGTTCTTCAATAGATTTTTTTTCCCTTGAAGTGGCAGTTCTCTTCTTTGCTTTTGGTTTCCTCTGCTTCTCTTGTTCTTCTCCTTGGGGACCTTTGATTTTAATCTTAAAAGGAGAATCCACCTTGGTTTTTCCCTTAGGATCTTCCTCAACTGACTCCTCAGAAGTGGAATGGGATTCTAGATCCCCCATCAGATTATATGTGCATTGTACATCTTTGCTTTCAAGTTCCCACACCTTGTGAATGAGCCATAACTTGGTGTATTTCATCACATGAGCCATGATTTGTCCTAATTCAGTCTTTTCTTCCTCTAGCCAGTCTACCTCTCTAATTGGTCTATCTTTTATTGGCTCATAATCATGACTCTGGATTAAGTCTCCATCATCCTCCACCTGATTGGGAACCTTTTTCACACTGTACCTTTAGACTACATCAATT
This sequence comes from Sequoia sempervirens, assembly GCA_007258455.2. Lineage (NCBI taxonomy): Eukaryota > Viridiplantae > Streptophyta > Pinopsida > Cupressales > Cupressaceae > Sequoia > Sequoia sempervirens. Next base: position 3,632,796 of record VDFB02018296.1, on the reverse strand, counting down.
CAGAGTCTAGAAAACTTCTTCTTTCTTACCTCAAACTCATCCTTGCTATTGGCCCAATAGTCCTCTATATCATCCCTGTGGTGGTATTCTCTATTGGCCTTCTTTTGTGCTTCACTGGTGATATGAAAACCCTACCTCTTGGAATGGTAAGACAACCCAAGAGTGCTCATTTCCTCCTCAGAAGCATAGGTTGAATTAATTGAAGGACATACCTCTCTGGTGTCTATCTTCAAAGGGAAATCCTTGCCAAATCCAATATTATGTTTATCTTTCTTCACAATGGAATCAAAGTCACATATTTGTCTCGTGACCTCTAGGAGTATGATATGATCAGTGGGATACCTTGGAAGTCGATATGGAGCCCTTTGACAGCCATCAATCCTTATGTATGAGAAGGTGGGAAACTGTATGAACCAAGCCCCATACCTCTTGATTAGCTCTTTGGCTTTATCAAAAATCCTCACATGCTCCATACCTTGAAGCAATCTAGTGATATGCATGGTGAATGCATCATTCACCCCCTGTAACTTGAGCTTCCCATGTGCAATTGAGGGTAAACCTCGTAAATTACATCCTGTCCAAATATTCCTCTTGTGCTCAATCTTTTATAGGGATGGAATCTTGCAAGTGCATACATAAAATAGGAAGTCATGGTGAATGTCTTGGTCTATAGCACATTACACATTTGTTCATGAATCACCTTACTTATAACACCTGCCCAATGATAATCAATATTCTCCTATTCCATCCTCACAATGACATGGCACATCCAATTCTTGAACATATCTGCACTCTTTAGACCGACCACCTGGCTAAGCAATGTGATGGCATCATAGACTTCTTGCTTAAAATTTTCCCTATGCAACTGCTTGGGAAGTTTAGAGAAATGAGACTTTGGATTTTCAAGCCAAGAATTAATAATCTGTTGTGACTTAATAGTCTCCTCCTCATGGTACCTTTTAGCTGTCTCCATATTGAATGCTACTACATGGGATTTGTATGGCATATCGAAAGTCTGTCCAATGGAGACAGGGTTAAGTTGAGCTAGTACCCTCCCTTGAGGACTGACTATCCTCTGTGAACCACTGTCATAGTGTCGAGCACATTCCAATACCAACTCATAACATTTCATTGTAGAAGGAAATCTAGCTACATGTGCCAATCCTGATTCCAACATCCTTTTAGCCAGCAAAGGAAGGTTTTGTGTTGTAGTTCTAGTCATGAACTCCTCATAGTCCCATCAACGCACATTTGTATCTGAAACTTCAGACCAGACGTAAGCTATCTTACTTTTTGGGATCCTATTCTTCATGTCCAATTTGACTCTTTTTGCTTCCGAGATGGAGGATCCCTCCATATCACTCTTAGCCTTTCCGACCGCTACTTTTCTAGATACCAACATAAAAATCCAATTGTTGATAACATATTTATCAAAGTGTTAGCTCAAAATCATAGTGAGGCCATCAAATCAACCATAAATCATCATTACTAAGAAGTTCAGGATTTCAAGCTAACCGGGGAAAACTAGTCTGGGAGGAATTTCGGAAAATTCCAGACCAGGTGGATTCTCCAGAAGAAGGCACATATATCAACCATAGACCATCAAAATGAAGAAAATATGCCTACAACATTGTGCAATCTATCAATTTAAAGCATAGAATGATAAGTATTCATCATTAAATTCATCCATTTCACCCAATTTCTAAGTTTCACAAAACTTCCCAGAGAATCTTGAAAAATCCGGTTGTACCAGAATTCTGTGAAAATAATGCAACCTTATGAACTTCAGAGAGACAAAGGGACAACGAAGAAATTGGGATAATCCAGAATCTACAGAAATCCATGAAGAAGGAAAAGTTCCAGATTTTCAACACACACCCTAGAAAACTGAAGGTTTAACGGAATCTGGGAAAATCGGGTGCCTGCAGAATTCCGCGAAGCCCTTAGAATCCCAAAAACTGCCGTTATGTTAGATTTTCCTTGATACGATCCAACATCCATGAATCTCAAATCTTTTGGGCTCGACTCGAGTCTAATTGAAGTTTCCTATCAACCCCTTTGGATCAAGACTACTTAGGGCATTAAAAGATGAATATTCATAGCAAGCCAATGATGCCCTAGTTTTAACTATTGAAACCTCCACCATGAGTGAAAGGAACTAGCTCAGAACGTGTCAAGTTAAACTAGACTTTGTGAAACCCTAACCCGAACCATACCAAAATATTGACTCACAGAGCAAGGCACAAGAACCACTTGAGAATGCAAAACATCATCGAAATCCAACTAGTTAACTAGGGTGAATATAAGATGGGCATCAAGAACCCTAAACATCAAGCACAATCCTAGTTTCAATCATCAAACATGCAAAATCGAGCTCCAGATCGACTTAAAATGACCATGACCAACTAGTAATTAACAATTCAAAGGTAGAGATCATGGTTACATACCATAAGTGGGTCAAATTCGAACACGAAGAAAATGAGCTTTGAACTTGGATGCCCTAGCGACCAAATCAAACTGAATGCAAGAAATTCAAGAGTCCAAGCAATAAAATCAGTAAATCCAAATGCCCAAATCATCAAATATCAGATGCAAGAGTGATACACAATGAAAAATGTGATCAAATGGTGCAAAATTCACTTAAATTTGACCACACTCATGCTGCAAAGATAGTACCTAGGTGCATTAATGTCGCCGACAAGATAGACTGAAGAAACTCAGAAACCCGATGGAAAAATAGATTTTCAAAAAAATCCGGTCCCTGTGGAATTCCGTGAAGAACCAAATTCTCTGAACTACAGCACTAAAGCCCTTTCACCGGAGTTTGAGTGAAATCCGGGAAAATCTGGATGGGGCAGAAAATCTCGAAATGGGGTAAAAACCCGAACTTTGTTCAGAACTTAGATTTTCAAAGTGCAACCTAGGGGAATCACTTAGGCAAGAAAGATAAAAATTTTAAGCTCATGCCAAGGCAAGGTAAATCCTTGAAATCAAAGGGCCAACACACCAAAAAAATGAAAGCGAAAGAGGGTCCCTGCTTTCAGTGGGGCGTGTGTGTGAAAACTACACACGTCTAATCTTGGTAGATTTCATTGGGATGTAGTTAAAAGAGTCTTTAGATATTTGCACAGTACCTCATATTATTCCTTATGTTATCATAATAATATGACTAAAGACAAGATTTCCCTTTATATTCATGGTTATGTGGATTCAAACTGGGTAGGTGATGTTGATAGAAAACAATCCACCAGTGCTTGTGTTTACTTTATTTGGTGGTGCAATTAGTTGGTTGAGTAAGTGATAGGCTATGGTTGTTTTTTCCACTATTGAAGCAAAGTATATGGTAGCTACTAATGATTGTAAAGAATCCATTTGGATTAAGAGGTTATGTTTAGATATTGGAATAAAAAAAGGTGCAGTGACAATTTATTGCGATAGTCAAAGTGTGATATGTCTAACCAAGAACCTGACATTTCATGCCAAGACCAAGCACATTGATGTACAATATCATTTTATTAGAAATATGGTCAAAGATGGTAGGGTGAAGCTGGTTAAGGTAGAGACTTTGACGAATGTTGATGATTCTTTAACTAAGCCTATGAGCATAGAGAAGTTCAGATGGTGTTCAGAGACTATGGGCCTTTTAGCCCCTAGAAATTAAAGAGATCAACTTTACACCCTCACATTGCTCTTGCAAGGTGTTCAATAAGTGGGAGATTTTTTAGGAAAATGTGTCTCAACATTGTAATTATATATATTTTATTGTTGATAGGATATATATATATATATATATATATATATATATATATATATATATTCCTAGTTACATCGATAGGTGTATACAATGGTAGCATGGGGTGGCATTGAGGAGCAAAATGTGACCATGTTAAATTTTTTAGGAAAACTCACAAATGACCGAAATATATTAAATAAATGATATATTGTAAATATGAACCATACATTATTAGGTTTTATATCTAATGGTTGATATTTTGTTGGCCTATATTGCCCTATAATGTAACACTATTTTATGAGGGCATTGTATTATGACTGTGGTAGAGAGACGATGATGTTTTTTGAGATTCTGATAGTGGTCATGTTGTCTCTTGATCTCTGAGTGGTGATACTCCTATGAGAAGCTTGCTCTGCAAGTATATTGTAATCTTTGTGATTTTTGAATAATATATTGGGTGGCTTTTGGAGTGTGGGATTTTTCTGCAGAAAGGGTTTTCCCCACATAAATCACTGTGTCCTAGTATGCATGATATTTATGTTTATTCTATTTAATTTTCTATAACTGTTAAATATTTGTAAATTTTTGCATTTTTCTCCTCTCAAGATTAGTGTAGGAAGTTGTTCCGCTACCTTAGCTTCCTTACAATGGGAAGATAGTGGGGAGAAGATAAAGTTTAGGACAAAATTAAATTAAAAGAGCAACAGGTTAGTAGATGGGAAGTGGCATGAGGTAAAGAGTGGTCACCAAAAGATGGATTCAAGGGAAACATAGCCATCAGATAGTGAATGTATACCTGAAGGTTATGATTCTTATGGCAAAGCAAGGAGGTGACAAAAGAGATTGCTAGGAGAATACAGAGGATGACAAGAAGATGTTGTTTGGAATTTATTGTATCATTCTTTTTCATAAAATCTTATTTGAACAAAGAGATCATTTTATTTTCACATTCAATGCAATGTTGTGTTATTTGAATTCAATTTAAAATTGAAACTAGAATTTCTCAATTTTTTGAGTTAATTTTTTTTATTGAGTCTATGTAATTTGGATTTTGGAATTGGAATAGAGTTTTTTTTTCTCTTCATCAAGTGGCATTAGAGCTAGAGATTTTGAGTGTGCAGATAGAGTGTCGAGAGAGAGGTGGTTTGTACTAGGACCTATAGGTGAAGAGGAGAGTGACAAGAGGTTTTGGGGGCACAAGAAAATTGTTGAACGTGAGGTAGCTTGTGATAGAACCTATGGATTGTGGAAGCATGAGTGAACCTCAAAAGTATCATTGCAGGTGAGTGGAGTCTTGAGTGGTTGAGGGTTGAAAAGTGTAGAGTTAGACGCATGAGTGAGAAGAAGATGGATTCAAGGGAAACATAGCCACTGATAGTGAATGTATGCACAAGGTTATATTCTTATATGCAACAAAAGGAGGTGACAAAAGATTGCTAGAGTGGTCACCAAGATGGATTCAAGGGGAAACATAGCCATCGAATAGTGAATGTATACCTGAAGGTTATGATTCTTATGGCAAAGCAAGGAGGTGACAAAAGAGATTGCTAGGAGAATACAGAGGATGACAAGAAGATGTTGTTTGGAATTTATTGTATCATTCTTTTTCATAAAATCTTATTTGAACAAAGAGATCATTTTATTTTCACATTCAATGCAATGTTGTGTTATTTGAATTCAATTTAAAATTGAAACTAGAATTTCTCAATTTTTTGAGTTAATTTTTTTTATTGAGTCTATGTAATTTGGATTTTGGAATTGGAATAGAGTTTTTTTTTCTCTTCATCAAGTGGCATTAGAGCTAGAGATTTTGAGTGTGCAGATAGAGTGTCGAGAGAGAGGTGGTTTGTACTAGGACCTATAGGTGAAGAGGAGAGTGACAAGAGGTTTTGGGGGCACAAGAAAATTGTTGAACGTGAGGTAGCTTGTGATAGAACCTATGGATTGTGGAAGCATGAGTGAACCTCAAAAGTATCATTGCAGGTGAGTGGAGTCTTGAGTGGTTGAGGGTTGAAAAGTGTAGAGTTAGACGCATGAGTGAGAAGATCAAAAGTATCATTATAGGCGAGTGGAGTCCTAAATGATTGAGAGAAAAAAGCACAAAGGAAAGTGGTAATGGTAGATTATAGTAGAGGAAGTGGAATATTTGTGAGAATCGAGGTATGATTATAGTGTGGAGGTTGGAAGGGAAGAGTTGTAGTGAAGACATGCCAAAGGAGGGAATGAAGAGACGAGGAAGAGCACTTGGTGGAGGAGGTCATGCTATTTGATGGAGGAGGTCAGATTGTCAGCAATAGAGTTTGCTAAAGGTTGTGTGTAATCTCAAAAGGTGATTCTATCACTTAGCTCCACTTTTGTGAGCCTATGCTCACAAACTTCTTAGCCAGTGTGTTTGATGTAGGAGCATCCCGGGCGAATGCTTGACCCGCATCGACCAAAAATATCTCAGATTAAATTTATTGTTTCATTTTAGTTTTTTGGTTTTATTTTGATTTCATATGATCATTTGGAACAAATTTGAGCAATACTTTGATTCACCTCTTCAACTTCAGTTCATTGAAGTTAATTGACAGGAAATGAATAATTTAACTTTATATGGATGAGATCCATAATTATTGGGAAGTTAAAAATTTCCAGGAAAGCATTTGAAAATAATTATACTATTTAAAGTGTGGTCAATTTATTTGCAAAATTTGAATTTCATCAAGTGTTTTGAAATACCAAATGAATGCATAGCATTTGAGGTTGATTCAAACACCCATTGAAAGGGACGCTTCATATTCCAACATGAACAAGAATTATTATTGACCATATGGTATGATAATGAGAAAAGGCGTGACTTCTTGGACAAAGCATATGGAAGAAGTGTAGGAAGTCACACAAAAGGGGAAGAAAGATATAGAGGAAGACAATCCATGAGGATCACAAAACATAATGATGGCAAATTGATAAAACAAAATAAAAAAAGGGGGATTTATTTGGAAGGACAGAGAAAGTGTGCTTGATTATAGAGACTTAATCTACAAATTAAAAGAGAGAGAGTTCATACCGCTTGAGACAAGGATTTCATAATTAAAGTTTACAAAATCAAGGTCAGAGAATAGAGTGATCATGTAAGGAGAAAAAAAGACAAAATGAGTATAGTAGAAAATAAAATGTTGGCATGAAGAAAAGAAATTGTGAATAATGAGGGACGTGCAGATACAAAATGGTAATTAAATATTTTAATTATTACATAAATAAAAGGCATCAACAGGGCTGCAATATGAAATAAAAAGGAATTAATGGTTGTTGGGGTGTTTAGATGGAGAATAGAGAATTTAGTAGGATGTTAAGGCTTGAGTCTTGTAGGAGAATGAATTAGAAAATCAACATGTGTATTGCTAATGTAGGTTTGATAAGCAACTTGAGAGAGGAGTGGCATAGTTAAGAAGATAGTAGATTAGAAACCAAAGTGAAACAAAAATTAGTGAAAAGGATGAGATGGTCATGGGAGGAGGGGAAAGAGAATAATATCAATGCTAGTATAAGGAAAGAAGCTGAGAGTTGATGGAAGGCATTGAGATGTGCAAAATATAATGGGTAGAAGCTGAGTTGATGAAAGATGAAGTTACAAAAGGTGTGGAATGTGGGAAGATAGTTGGGAGAAGATAAAGTTCAAGACATAATTAAATGAAAAGAGTAGCAAGTTAGTAGATGCGAAGTGGCATGAGGTAAAGAGTGGTTTCTAGATGATGGAGTCAAGGGAAACATAACCATTAGGTAGTGAATGTATACCTGTAGGTTATGATTCTTAAGGAAAAGAAAGGAGGCAACAAAAGAAATTGCCAGGAGAATACAAAGGATGACAAGAAGATGTTGTCTGGAAGTTGTTATTGTATCATTTTTTTCATAAAATCTAATTTGAACAAAGAGATGGTTTTATTTTCACATTCAATGCAATGTTATGTTATTTGAATTTGATTTTAAATTGACACTAGAATTTGTTAATTTTTATAGTTAATTGTTTTACTGAGTCCATGTAATCTTGATTTTGGAATTGGATGAGATTTTTTTTCTCTTCATCAAGTGGTATTAAAGCCAAAGGTTTTGAGCATGCAGATAGATCACCGAGAGAGAGGCAATTTGTACCAGGAGCAACAGGGGAAGAGGAGAGTGAGCATAGGTTTTAGGGCACAAGCAGATCGCTGAATGGGAGGTAGCTTATGACAAAACCTATGAATTGTGGAAGCATGAGTGGAGCTCAAAAGTGTCATTGCAGGTGAGTGGAGTCCCAAGTAGTTGAGCGTTGAAAAGTGTAGAGTTGGAAGCATGAGTGAGAATCTTGAAAGTATCATTGCAGGTGAGCAGAGTCCTGAACAATTGAGAGCAAAAGGCACAAAGGAAAGTGGTAATGGCATATTATAGTAGACGAAGTGGAAACTTTGTGAGAATTGAGTTATGATTGGAATGGGGAGGTTGGAAGGGAAGAGTTATAATGAAGACACACCAAAGAAGGGCATGAAGAGAAGAGGAAGAGCACTTGGTGAGGGAGGTTGGGATATTTGATGGAGGTTGGATTGTCAGTGACGGAGTTCGTTGGAGGTTGTGCATAATCTTGAAAGGTGATTCTATCACCTAGCTCCACTTTTGTGATCCTATGCTCACAAATTTATTACCTAGCATGTTTGATGCAGGAGCATCTTGGGAAAATGTGCAATCCACATCGACCAAAAATATCTCAATTTGAATTTATTGTTTCATTTTGATTTTTTTGTTTGATTCCAATTTCATGATCATTTGGAATAGATTTGAGCAATAATTTGATTCACCTCTTCAACTTTGGTGCATTGAAGTTAATTGATAGGAAATTAATAATTTAACTTTATATGGATGAGATTTGTAGTTATTATGAAGTTTAAAATTGTCAACAAGCATTTGAAAAGAATTATACTATTTAAAGTGTGGTTGATTTATTTGCAAAATTTGAATTTCATCAATATTTTTGAAATATCAAATGAATGCATAGCATTTGAGGTCGATTTAAATACCCATTGAAAGGGATGCTTCATATTCTAGCATGAACAAGGATTATTATTTAACGTATGGTATGATAATGTGAAAAGGCACAACTTCCTGGACAGAGCATATGGAAGAAAAATGTAGGAAGTCACACAAAAGGGGAAGAAAGATACAGAGGAATACAATCCACGAGGAGAATGAAACATAATGATGGAAAACTGATAAAATAAAATAAAAAAGGGGGATTTACTTGGAAGGACAAAGAAAGTGCGCTTGATTATAGAGACTTAATCTACAAATTAAAGAAGAGAGAGTTTGTGCCACTCAAGACAGGGATTTCATAATTCAAGTTTACAAAATCAAGGCCAAAGAATGGAGTGATCGTGCAAGGAGAAAAAAGAAAAACTAAGTGCAACAAAAAAGAAAACGTTGGTGTGAAGACAAGAAATTTTGAAGAATGAGGGGCGCATAGATGCAAACTGGTAATTAAAGGAATTTTAATTATTACA
>VDFB02018296.1:3606077-3623453 GCA_007258455.2 Sequoia sempervirens | reverse complement strand
GACACACTAGCATAAATATACATACAAACATATGAATAAACATTCAAAAAAGTGGCATTTAACTAGAGGAAGAAATAACGTGAGTGTGTTATGTGTTGCTAGACATGTTCCCAGGAGAAGCAAAAAAGTCAAAACTAATAAATCCACATGACGCACGTTATACTTGGCCTTTCCTTTATATTTTTCTTTGGGAATGCCCAAGCCTTAGCTTTGGTATTTGCCTTGGAATATAACCCAAAGGCTTGGAGACCTTGACCAGGAGGCGTGTTTTTGCAAATTCTACAATTTTTCACATGTCGGGTTAAATTATCTGCCGTCGGGGATTGCATTTCCCAGTTCAATATCGACAAAATCAAACACATAGGTAATGTTAAAGTTCTCTCTTAGCTTTCCAACGATATAATTTTTTTCACTTTCTAACAATGTTAGGCCTTTCTTCCATAATTTCTTTTGTTTGTATGTTTGTTTTTTGTCAGAAAGCAGTGTTTGGTTTTTTTTTTGTTATAAATTAACCGTTCATCGAAATTTCAAATAAATTAAATTTTTAGAAACTAGACTCCATTCTACAAATTTTAAAAAATAAAAATTTAAAAAATTCTATTACTTTCCAAAATTTGTAGGGGGAGCACGGCCAAAATTCTACTATTTAGGAAGTGCCCACTTAGAAAATTAGTAAAAAATCAAATATTCATTAAAAAATTATCAGAAAAATTGTGCATCAACTAGATGCTGTTAGCTAACTTTTGACTATAGAAATTTTACAAATACTAAAAAATAGTTCACCATGCTCAGGTCGTACAAGAGTTGCTATGTTATGGTTTTCTAACAAAAACAACACCAATTTGTGTACATCCCTCTTTTGAACCCCTTAATCTGAACCATTTTCAAAATAAATTAGTAGTTTAGAAAGTAGACTCAGAGCACTTCGATCCTTGTTTTTGTTCCATCTCAAAATTTTGAGTGTAACTATCCTCAGTTTCACGTCCAAGGTCAGCATTTCCTGATTTCAGAAAAAAAGTGGCCACTTAAGCCCCCTTTTTGGGAACCGTCTTGGTGCACTTACCCACCAAGTGTCAAATTCATATGGTGTCTATTATTTTCTAGGATATGTGGCATGGATTCCTTTGTGGGTTAGATACATATGGTATTACTTGTATGATCACATTTTAAGATAAATTCCACTAAATGGTGCACACACCTAGAAGCATAAAATGTGGATGTTGATGTTCCATACACCGCACATGTATAGTCTAACTAGATATCAACATGTGCATGCATAATACCACACTATACATATAAATAGTGCTACATTTTGTTTTGCATAGCACAATCAATGGATTTTCATCTCTTCATGTGATAGGTGTTTTGGTTGTAGGATATTTTTGGGAGTTGTGGGGTTCAATGATCAACTCCAATAACTTGGAAGATGTATCATGATTACAAAGATCTCAACAAGTATACTATAAAAGATAATTTCTCTATTATAGTAATTGATTATTTGTTAGGTGAGCTTAATGATGTTGTTAGTTTTATGAAACTTTATCTTCATTTTTATTATCATCAAATAAAAATTAGAGATTGGGATGTACATAAGACAACTCTTTAAACATGTGAGGTCCACTATGAATTTTTGGTAGTGCCTTTTGGCCTAATAAATACACTATCAATATTTCAATTTTTTATGAACTTTATCTTTATGCCATTTCTATATTTTTGGTATTTTTGATGACTTAACATATTGAAAAACTTGGGAGGAATAATTGTACCATATAAATTAGGTTTTATAAGTTCTTGAATAACATTAACTTTATGCTAACCCATCCAAATGTGTGTTAAGAGTCGCATAAGTGGAGTACCTAGGTCATATTGTGTCATATTAGGGATTCAAGGTGGACCCTCACAAGATCAAGGCCATTGTAGAGTGGAAAATACCTAGGAAACTTAAGAATATAAGGAGTTTATTAAGGATTATATGTCATTATCATTTATTTATAAATAATTATGGTATCATAGCATCACCTCTCACAACCTTGTTGAAGAAAGATTCCTTCTAATGGAATGAGGCATCTACAAGGGTATTTGAGAAGCTAAAGGAAACCACATACATAATCCTAGTCCTAGCTACCCCAATTTTTTGTCAAAAAAATATTACAGAATATGATGCTTCAATACATGACATAGGAATAGTAATCATGCAAGAAGGAAGACCTGTAGAATTTGATAGTTGTCAACTCATAGGTAAAAATTTGTTAAAGCCATTTTATGAGAAGGACATTTTCATTATCCTACATGTAGGAAAACAATGGAGACCCCTTATCTAATGGGAAGATACTTTGAGGTAATGATAGATCATGATAGTCTTAAATATTTCTTGTAACAAAGATGATCATTTGAAGAACAAAAAAAATGGGCCACAAAGATGTTGGGCTATGACTTTGCAATCGTATATAAGATAGGCAAGAATAATGTTGTGGATAATATTTGATCTAGGAGGGATGAACACACAAAGTCACTATTGTATGTCATTTCCAATATTTTAGTGAATTAGGTAAATAAGACAAGAAAGTATTGAGAGAAGGATAGGGATAACCAAAATATCATTGAGAAGCCGCAACATGATTCAAGTGTGTTAGATAAATTTATATGGAAAGTAAATTATTTATGGTGTGAGGACAAGTTATATACATTTCAACCATAAAGTTTAAGGTGTTGGCACTTCTCAAGTAGGTGGGCATTTCTGATTCTTAAAAAAATTCATAAATTTGTAGCAAAATGTATGGTATGCTAGAAAAATAAAGGGGAGAAAATTAATAATCTATATATTTTGTAGCCCTTATCTAATCCAAATTAGAGGTGAGAGTAAGTATCTATGGGTTTTTATCATAGGTTTTCCCAAATAAAAAAATTGAATCATGGTTATTATAGATCATCTCACCAAATATGCACATTTATGTTCTTTGGAATGCCCATTTGGAGTAAGCAATGTAGCAACAACCTTTATGAATACTATTAAGAAACTACATAAGACTCCAAAATTTATAGAAAGTGATCTTGATCCTATATTTACAAGTAATTTTTTCACCAATGTATTTGGCCACTCATCTTGCTTGTATATTGTCATATCATCCCCAATTAGATGGATAGACTAAGGTGGTCAATAAATGCTTGGAAGGTTATAAATCTAGTGTTTTTCTTTAGATAAGAGAGATGGGTGAAATGGTTACCACTAATAAAATGGTAGTTTAACCCTTCCTTGCATACTTTTTCCAACATGTCTTTGTTTTTGGCACTATATGGATACTAGTCACCATCAATCACCTCTTCTTTATGAGCACACCCAAAACTCAAATAGTTGAAGAACATATTCAAAATTAATAAGAGGTACATGTGCTAGTCTTAAAGAGAAATTAGAAAATGCACATAAAATAATGATGCAACATGCTAATCATCACTACATAATGGCACAAAACATAATGAAGCAATATAATGAAAGGAATTTTAAAGTGGGAGACTAGCTCTTTATGCAATTAGAGTTCCATATAAGAAAATATCACTAAAATAATAGCATAAAGATAACAAGCTTGCACCTGATTACTATGGTCTTTATAAGGTGTTGCAAAGGATTAGTAATGTAGTATATAAACTGGAGTTACCTATGTTAGAAAAAATGCATCAAATTTTCCATGTTTCATGCTTGAATAAATTTATCAAGAAAAGATCTATGACACAAACTAGGTTACCAAAGCTTGATGAGGAGGGTTAAATAGTTTTAGATTCTAAGGTAATTATTCAAACATGCACTAAGAGGCTATGAATGAGGGAAATCATAAATTACATGAAGATGTTATATGGAAATGAATATTTTGTGTAAAAGCATGCATAGTTAATCAACGCTAAGGAAAAAACTTCTCTAAAGAGGGGGCATGCTACACTCTTAATCCTATCATGTGCATATAGTTATGGGTAGTCGAATTATGGCTATCTTAACCCTTAATTAAGTTATAAGATCATGATTATAGTCTTATTTAGATCATTCATTATAGGTGTTATATTTAGGGTACATCTAAGTCAGAATGGGTAACATCCAAGGTATAATTAGGGTACATATAGGAGCTAATGGTTTTAGTTAATCATCATCATATTGTGAATTATTTTCTTATTGGAGATATTTGGAGGTTTTCCCTCTTGGAGTGGCTTATTATTTTCAAATACTAACAAGTATTTGTAGCACATTTCCTATTATATTATTTCCTTGTGTAATTTATTGCATTACATATTAGAATTCCATAAACATGATTTTTCAAAGTATTACAATTTCTAAATCATATTATTTTTCCTCCTTGTTTCTCTTGCAACACATTCTCTCTAATTACATCTACTATAAGAGTCACTTCCTAAGTCAATTAAACCTTCAAATGGTCTCAAAAATCCCCTTTTAAATCCTCTTCTCTAACTATTTAACTTCTCTAAAGATGAACAATTCCATATTTATGACTACCTATAATCTAACAAAACTACTTAGTCTCTCATTTTTGAAGTTATTGATCATCAACAAGAGATTTTATAGATTTATAAACTACCTAGCTCACATCAATATTCATGACCTCATCTAGAAATTACCCTAAAAATATGCTTATTTTGTAACTTGCTACCCTAAAAATATTCCAAGCAACCAAAAGAACAATTGTGGCCTTTTCACAATTCAACAATTAGTCAATAATCCAAAATGCTTCTTTTACTACGTTCACACACTTAAGCAATATATTAACCACCTCAATAACAACTCACTTTTCTTAGCAACCTCTATTCTACTCTTTTGTAGCCACATAATGACTTGTGTACAACTTTATCATCCAAATGACGACTTCTACAACAACTATATTTCTATGGCTTAAATAAACTTCAATCACTACTATCAACTTTGTTAACCAAAGGATACTCTTCAACAACACTTTCCCATCTTTAGAAACACTTTGTTAGCCACTAAAACATAATAACATATTAATATTTAAACTTCCATACTAGTGGTGATAGGTTAATACCTTTAAGATCAATGTGGCAATGTTCCAAACCATCACTAGGAATTCCCCCAAGTTATCTTGCAATCATAAACTCATCATATTCCATTCTATTGACCAATATATTTTTGAAATGAATTTTCAATTGCACTATAATCAATACTCCAAGCATGTGCATCACTTAAGAACCAACTCGATCCAAACCTCATAGCTTGGTTTCAAATCAAGGGAATATCTTTTTTCATTGTGATATTGTTAAGTGTACAATAGTCAATGCATAATCCCCAATTGTCGTCCTTTTTAGGTGTAAGAATTACTTGGTTGTCACATGGAAAAGAGCTAGGTAAAATATTTCTTTGATCAAGTAGTCCTTGGATTTGGCACCAAATCCATCATTCTGCCAAACAATCTTATAATACAAAGACCTATTTGGGAGAGGGCATCCAAGAACCAAATCAATCAATGTTGTACTATGTAATGTGTTGGAAGACCCTAATGTTCTTTGAAGATGCCTTTGTACCATTGTAATGCATTGTTGAACTTTTGTTGTTTGTGATGAGGTTGGTGCATTCATGCACACTATTAGTGCTTGTGAGCTTATCTATGCAAGTGCCTCTAGGAAAATAATCAGAAGATGAACTTGTGTGTTGACAATGATCTTGTGGCACTATTGAGTAAAGGCTAAAGCTAGTTTGGGCTTCAATTGTAGGAATATCTCTACTTGTTTTAAACTTGAACTCTAAAAGAATATTGATGTTACACAAGTTGTGCAAAGTTTTGTGTTGTTGGTTTAAACCAATTTGTGAAGTCATAAAAATATTCAAAGTTTTCTTGGTGTTATGTTTTTAAGATAATGTTGAACAATCATTGAGTGTAGATTTAATCTTTGGTATGTGTTTGCTAGTCATTTTTCTTTCATGTTTGTCTAGAATTTAAAAATTAAATTGAGTGTATTGAGTTCCTTTAGTTGTTATGCATGTGTTTGCACCAATATGAAAAAAATCTTTAGCTCTAATATAAATGATTTGATTCCCAAGGTGAAGTAGTGGATGTTCTTATAGATTAGCTAGTAAGGCAACAAGATCATAGAATACGTATTAAAAAATAAATATACAAACCAAAGAAATGTTTGAGATATTGAAGGCTTCTAGAAGATATGCCACTTATATTTAGGAAAAATAAGAGAAAATATATATAGAGGGTTTAAGTGATAATTTATGTGTTCCTTTCCTACTCTACAAAATGTACAAAGTAGGCATTTTTATAGAATAATATGGGTAGGTCGTTAGCTAGCCTCCACATAGATGCTAATAAGTGTCCACCATGTATGGTGTGTGGTCCCTATAGACTAGATGACACCAAGTGTCAAACTCATATGTTATCAATTATGTTGCTAGGATATGTGGCATGGATGCCTTTGTGGGTTAGATACATAAAGTGCTACTTGTATGATCATGTTTTGAAATAAAAGAGACCAAATGGCACGTGCACCTAGAAGCATAACATATGTGGATGTTGAAGACTAGACGACACCAACTGTCAAACTCATATGGTGTCAATTATGTTGCTAGGATATGTAGCATGGATGCCTTTGTGGGTTAGATACATAAAGTGCTACTTGTATGATCATATTTTGAAATAAAATAAACCAACTGACACGTGCACCTAGAAGCCTACCCTGTAGATGATGTTACATACACCACACATTTGTAGTCCAGCGAGACATCAACATGTGCATGCATAGAACCACGCTATACTATGTAAACAGTGCATTTGAATCATAACTTCTTACATGATTCTAAAATCTAGAAAACATCCTTCTCAACTTTGATTTCTCATTTTGAATAACAGTTACCCATTTGAAATCTAATCAAAAGTACATATATGTATCCTCCCTCCCTATCTAGAATAATTTACTTAGTACTATTTATTCATTTATTCCTTCACGCATATAAATGTTTTCCTAAATTTTGTTTTGATTTTAAGTAATTTAAAAATGGGTTAGTGTTATGATGATTGACGTGCATGTCACAACAGCACAAAGAATGTCATTAATGGGAATCCTTGCAAATAAAATAGAAATATAGATGAAGTGGAAAGTGGAGCCCCCACCATGTGAAGGCATCAATTATTCTTTGTCTTATTTCCCATAAAAACAACTTTTCAACAACTCGAGATCAACTTTAAAACGAATAAAAGTTTATGATGAATGTTAGATTTGATGGAATTAATCATTACAGTGAACAAGATATAGAAAACATCAATTGAAGTATATAAACAATGAATATCCTCCAATTTTTATATAATTATATTTGATTATCATGTCTATCATGATTTTCAGCTTTTATGTATTTAAAAGAGGGAATGTGTATAGCAAATCCTTTTGTCTCAAAACGAAAATGATACTTGTTGGAGGCCTTCATCACCCCCACTGACATCATGTCTCTAGACACTGGACACTGTGTAGGCTATATTGTAACAAAAGAAACCATCATAACTTGTTTAAGTTGACCATGGGTATGCTCAAAATCCTTTTCAGTTTCAAGTATTGGCTGCCTTTTTCATCATTCAAAGTCAACTAAAACAACAAATAGTTGAGTGCACTAGCAATGAGCTTTCATTTCTTTTAACGCTATCAACTCCCATGGAATGATGAGTGGCACTATAAAAGTTAGCTTAGAGTCAAACTTATAATTAAAATATTGCATTTAACTTATGAAAGAAAGAAAGTTGGTTTTTAAGGGGTGTGAGGGACCCAAGATATAATGTTTCTTAAAGCTTAATACTATCATTTATCCACCTTTTTAGAGGGTATAAAAAAATATGGTTGCATCCAAATCAAACATCTCTATCATTATCTATGTGATTAGGTTTTAGTGATTGCACATTAAAAAGTTTCAATGACTTTTTAGCACCCATTAGTCCTAAAAGACAAACACCCATGACCCCATTTCAATATACTCAATTTCAAAACTTTGTGAATGGTTGTTAAGGTCAAACATTACTCATTTTTTATCATGATGACCCAGTTGATCTTATGCATTTTTATCTCCTCTAAACCAACTGAATGTTAACAAAACACATTCCTAGAGATGGTCATTTATCTCTTCTAGTCCAACAAAAAGAGCCAAAATTGCTTAACTTTTGCGCTTGCCCATTTCAATACACCCAATTTCAAAACTTTGTGAATGGTAGCTAAGGTCAAACATTACTTGTTTTTATCATGATAACTCGGTTGATCCCATACATTTTTATCTCCTCTAAACCAACCAAATGTTAACAAAATGCCCTCCTAGAGATGGTCCTTCAATTCCAAAACTTTGTGAATGGTAGCTAAGGTCAAACATTACTTGTTTTTATCATGGTAACTCGGTTGATCCCATGCATTTTTATCTCCTCTAAACCAACCAAATGTTCACAAAACGCCCTCCAAGAGATGGTCCTTTATCTCTTCTAGTCCAACAAAAAGACCCAAAATTGCTCAACTTTTGAACTTATCACCTTTGATTCTTGCCAATGTATAGGACATGGATCTTTACAATGATGCAAACCCTAGTAATTGGATATGTGGCATGGATTCCTTTGACCCCATTTCAATACACCCAATTCCAAAACTTTGTGAATGGTAGCTAAGGTCAAACATTACTTATTTTTATCATGATAACTCAGTTGATCCCATGCATTTTTATCTCCTCTAAACCAACCAAATGTTAACAAAACGCCCTCCTAGATATGGTCCTTTATCTCTTCTAGTCCAACAAAAAGACCCAAAATTGCTCAACTTTTGAACTTGTCACCTTTGATTCTTCCCAATGTATAGGACGTGGACCTTTACAATGATGCAAACCCTAGCAATTGGATATGTGGCATGGATTCCTTTGACCCCATTTCAATACACTCAATTCCAAAACTTTGTGAATGGTAGCTAAGGTCAAACATTACTCATTTTTTATCATGATAACTTAGTTGGTCCTATGCATTTTTATCTCCTCTAAACCAACCAAATATTAACAAAACACACTCCTAGAGATGGTCCTTTATCTCTTCTAGTCCAACAAAAAAAGCCTAAATTGCTCAACTTTTGAACTTGTCACCTTTGATTCTTCCCAATGTATAGGATTTGGACCTTTACAATGATGCAAACCCTAGCAATTGGATATGTGGCATGCATTCCTTTGACCCCATTTCAATACACCCAATTCCAAAACTTTGTGAATGGTAGCTAAGGTCAAACATTACTCATTTTTTTTCATGATAACTTAGTTGATGCTATGCATTTTTATCACCTCCAAACCAACCAAATGTTAACAAAACACAGTCCTAGAGATAGTGTTTTATCTCTTCTAGTCCAACAAAAAGTGCCAAAATTGCTCAACTTTTGACCTTGTCACCTTTTATTCTCCAATGTGTAAAACATAGACCTTTACAATGATACAAACCCTAACAAATAGATAGGAAACACCCAAAAAGAAAGATCAAAAGCTGATCCCACATCATGATGAAACACTAAAACCAAAGAAAACTACCTCTAGAGTTTGAAGAAAGAGCACCAAAGAATAATAGCACAAAGGGAAGGACTAAGGAAGTACTCATCATGTCTCTTCATTTTTATCAAAGTTGTTAATGCCATCCCATGTGTCATGGTGTCTAAAATAGGTATAATATTATTATAATGCAGAGCGGGCCCCACAATTATCTTCCCATTTCAATATTCCTTATCACAGCATTAGATTAGTTGCCTAAAAAGGCAAGCCACGTGTACAGTTTACAATAATTCATAAATACGAAAAGTTATATTTGGTTTTGGTGCGTCAAGGACATTTGGATTGTAGCTTTCGTCGACTTATTTTTAGCTTAAAGAACAAAACTTTTTCCCATGCGCTTCAAAAGCTGAACAACTGCCACGTGTACATTGTACTTGATTCCTCTTTGATTTCCTTGCTTGTGGTTTTCGTCAGTTAAAAATGACAGTTTTACCTTTTAAGAGGAAGGTAATTATGACGAAGATGATGATGAATATGTTGTGTCAAATGACAGATACCTGACAGTGAGCGTTAAATGCCAAAAGTTGTTTGTAAGACGGATAATATATGACACGAGTTGCCAAATAACCAGGATTTGTCATCATAATTCCGGTTTGTTGACTAACCAACTTTCGATTTACCGTTCACTGACAGGAACCCCATATTTTACTTTATTTTGCTAAAACACAGCTTTCCTAAAACGCCCAAACCTAAAAAGACAATATTGTTCATAAATTATATTTTTGCCCGCTCCACTTTTGCAATTATTAGAAAAGTCAAGGGTAAAGATAAACAAAATTGTAGGGGAAGGTTTTAAGTTTGTGTTTTTTATTAAGTGGAGGGAAAACAAGGGTTCTTATCTTTATATGAACGGCATTTTAAGTTTGTTTTTTTTATTGTATGGGGGCGAACAAGGGTTCTTATCTTTATATGAGTAGTATGGTGAAATAGATTTTAACAAGAAGATTACAAAAAGTAATCATTAAACAAAGAAACAATAAAAGAAGAGAAATATTAAGAGCACAAAAATAGTAGCACACAATGATTCACATAATCAATAGGGGAAAGGACCCAGTAGTTGAGATAGTTGTTGTTTATATAATGCCCAATAGTTGTGATAGTAGTTGTTTATATAATGCCCAATAGTAGTGACTTGACTACCCATAATTAAAAAAAAATGTATTCCTTTGATCTAAAAAGCAACCAATCATGTGATGCCACATCAACGCTCAACTACCCATGATGTGAATGCACAAGTATTGGTCTCACTTTTTTTTGGGTCTTTTTGGACGCCTTGACAAAAAGCATGTTGATGTGGTATCATATTTGATGATGTGGCCTTGAAACGAAAGTTATAAGCAGGAGACTTGCCAAGTACGCTGTTGTAAAAAAATGGGAGTGATTTGAAATTTCCACGTAGGATAATTAGAAGCGCAAAGTTAGGATGCACAACTACTGGGTCATCTCCCCTAGTGATCGAATTTTATAGCTTCTAGGTTTGACTACGTAAGCATTTTTTTATCAATGTTTCAGATCATACTCTATGATCCATCATTAGGATAAAGTGAGTTGGGGACGGGAATGAATGAGTAAATAGTAGACCAAGACCCAATAAATAGTGGGGGAGATGGGAGGGGGTGGGGCATTGACATGGGAACCAAGACATAACAAGGAGGAGGAATTGAATCTTCTGATGATGGATAATAGAGTATGATCTGAAAAATTGATAAGAAAATTCTCATGTGATCAAATCCAGAAGCTGTGAAATTCAATAACATGGACTATGGAAATTTGTTGTCTTTAACCAATACTGATCACTAACATTATGATCATGAGCTAATTGGAGGGAGAATGACTCAAACCTTGAATATTGAGAGTTGCTTCCCTTTCCTCAGAGAGTTTTGATGCAAACATCCTTGGGAGAATCATTATTTCTACTAGAGTCAACAAACATTGGTGTTCTATTTCACTTTGGCCCTAGACAACTCCTCTTCAAGAATCTTCATGTTGGTTGTAGTGTAATCCAAGAAATGTTTGACATGTGGACTGGGACACAAGAAGGGGGGGAATTGAGTCTTCTGATGATGGATCATAGAGTATGATCTAAAACATTGATAAAAAAATTCTCATGTGATCAAATTCATTAGCTATGAAATTAAATAATATGGATTGTGGAAATTTGTTGTCTTTAACCAATACTGATCACTAACATTATGATCACAAGCTAACTAGAGGGAGAACGAATCAAACCTTGAAGATTGAGAGTTGCTTCCCTTTCCTCAAAGAGTTTTGATGCAAAACATCCTTGGGAGAATCAATATTGCTACTAGAAGCACAAACATTGGTGTTCTACTTTTTTACTCTAGCCCTAGACAACTCCTCCTCAAGGATCTTCATGTTAGTAGTAGAGCAATCCAAGAAATGTTTCCTCAAATTGAAGACATTAGTCATCAAACTCTTCAACTCTTTGGCTTTCCTTTTTAGTGAGACCATTTTGTTTTGTAAAAAAATTATCATTTTGTAGTTGAAATAATATATGGTGCAAACAAAATGTTTGCTATTAATTTTGTCAAACACACTGGTCCTATTAATGTTTGAAACATGTGGTGCAAACAAAATTTATTATTGAATTGATTTTCATCCCTCTTATTCGAGGCCTTTTTCTCCTCTTTATTATGCTAGTGGAGGTGATGCTTTACATTGACCTTGTCTTTTTGTTTGAGCTTCATCTCTCTCCTCAACATCGAGAGAGGAGTTTCTCTTCACTTCAATTTGTTAAATGTAAATCTTTTTCACTTAAATTATTTGTAATATATTTTTATATTTATGAAATATGTATTTTCTAAATAATTATTAGTTTGATAAAGATTGTCTTAAAATTATGTTTGTGTTTTAGTTTTCTAAATTACATAGATATAATAAATGTTAAAATAGACTATTCATTGTTATAAGAGATATTTTATTTTTCTTATAAATCATGTAGATATAATAAATGTTGATAGAGACTAGTCATTCTTAGAAGAGATGATTTTTTGTAAACTATTGTAGATATAATAAATGTGAAAGTGGGTTGTTCATTAAACGTAAGTCAATAAAAGTTGACTGAAAACTATAATTATTCAAAGGCCCTATAGATCAATTGAATTACAATTGATGATATTTTCTTTCATTATATAATCCACCAAAAATTGAAATCTTCAAAAAAGACAATATTATAATCTACTATATAATAACAAAAATACCTAACTATATAATCCAACTATTTTTATCAAAAATAATTAAATAATATAAACCTACCTATAAAATAAATATATTTTTAAAATATTTATTTTAACCAATCCAGGACTTGGTTGACTATAAATCTAACCATCCACACATATTAATACAAGATGTATAAAATATATATCTCCACATAAATAAAACTTATTGATGTGGATTTTATTTAATATTAATTAAAATGCATTAATTATAATTACAAACGTTGTCTAATTGTAACATCTGTCCATTTAAAATAAAACACTATCCTCTGTTCAATCGAAGTTCCAGAACTTAGAATATAAATGCTCCCTTAAGTGTCAATTTTATCATTTTTATTTACTTAATTCAACCTTATTTTTTAATTAATTTGGTACATAATACTTTTAAGATGTCATCACGTCATTTTGTTTTTAGCCTTCGCTTTATAAAAAAAGTCATCAATCCAATTTTAAATTATTTGATACAATAATTTGTGACATTGTATTTATCATGGCTAACATATAGTTTGAAGAGTTTTTAATTTTAGTTTTTTTTGTATTAAACAAATATTTTAATCAGAATGTTTTTTTTTTTTTCTGGATGTGAATTTTATTTGTATCGTTGGGATCACGTTCTTTTATCCATCATCAGGATGAAGAGAGTTGAGAGATTAAAATGGTAGATTACAGACGAAGCCAAGATATAAATAGACAGGAAAAGGGGATAATATTTTAATACTTTTTTATGTTATATTTTTTCAGGTATAAGCAGGTATCTACAGTTTTTATGAATTTGGAGTGTTCATCTATTCATTCACAAATCGTGATCCCTATTATTTAAATCTGTTTGAAAACATTTTAAAACAATTAGCAATTTTTCTTTCTAAATTTTAAACATTATCCACTCTGTTAATGCATCTATCGGAGCTTCACTCTATCCTCTCTTCTCTTGCTTGCTCATCTTTATAATGGATCCTGAAGAAAAAAGCTTACATAATCTAATATTCACGCTAACACTGTGAACTGTAAAAATTTCACGAGCTCCACATATTTTCACATTGTTCTACCTTTAAAATTGAATATCCCAACCCTCCTAGGAACTTCTCTTTGTATGTCAGGGAGTATGTAAGAGAGAGAAAGCGAGATTTGAGTTTCAGCTTCATTTGGTAGTTTGACAAGATTTACTTTAAATCTAAAATTGGTTCTTCCGTTTTTAAATAAATCTTATTTAGTGGGAAAAAAGACGCTGCATACTCGAACTTTTCAGGATCTTTCTGCATGATAGATTCCTTCTATGTAAGACTGCAAATTCTGTACTTTGTGTACTTTATTTTTTTCAAATGTTCCAATTTACTGAGCTTCTTTTTAGCTGTGTTCCATCCATTTTCTAATGCGCTTCTCTGACTTGTCCAATTCTAACTTGATTTACAGGAAATGCCCTATTGTTGGGATCTCAGGTTCAGATCATCATGTAAACATCTGTACATAAAATATAAAAATTAACTTTAAAAACCATACTGTGAATATTGCATGCGTAATCATCAAATACAATAGGTTTATTGATTATGATTTATGGTTTAAGCTAGGCTAGTTGTGCTTTTTCATTAGCTTTCAGCAAACCCCTGCTGTGTGTTAGTCCGGGAATGTGTGAAAACAAAGCATTTCTGTAAAGAAACCAAGATATTTTCAGGATGAACCAGAACATGGATCAGCACCAAAACTGCTTCAATTCAGGTAGGTAACTGGGTTCTACAAATTCCAGTACCATAGAATTCATTACTTCCAATTCAATGTTACTGTAATCTTAGATCTGGCTTCAACCATAAAAAGGAGATCATCTTTCGCATTCTCCTCTCTATGCACATTTTTGTAGGATGGACAATCTCATAGACCATGTTATATCCTCCGCCTTGTGATAAGTATAAACTCTGCTCTATCAAAATATAACATGGGCGGTGTGCCTGCCTATGCTATAGGGATGCAGAGAGAGAGAGAGGGAGAGAGAGAGAGAGAGAGAGAGAGAGAGAGAGAGAGAGTATGAACAGAAATTGCAGGATTATTCTTGACAGGATTATCCTTGACCAAATATTAAGCTGTCATCTCTGTTATAAATTGATAATACAAACATCTTA
Source organism: Sequoia sempervirens (assembly GCA_007258455.2). Taxonomy (NCBI): domain Eukaryota; kingdom Viridiplantae; phylum Streptophyta; class Pinopsida; order Cupressales; family Cupressaceae; genus Sequoia; species Sequoia sempervirens. The sequence goes on along the minus strand of VDFB02018296.1, from coordinate 3,608,544 downwards.
TCGAATCCAGAAACCAGCCCAGCAATAATACAAACATGTTCATCTCATCATTATAAATGATTATGGTCATTCCTAATTGACAATAAGTTATTAAATAAATCAATTAAATTTAACTGCATGCCCCAAATCTGAAATTCTGCAGTAAATTGCGGTTCTGCTGGTAAACCTCCAGAGCAAGGTGTGAGATAATTTTCTTGTGAGCTGTGATAAGCAGGAAAAATGGCATTACACCTTGTTCTAAACATTACATGTCCTGCATCTCAGTCCATGAATGCTACCGGGCCCTGCTTGTGATTTTGTTCATTAAAAAGGTGAAACAAACAAGGAACGAAATCCATGAATTCACTATCTGATAGCCACACTGGATACGTTGGCCCAATTTTCTTCTGAAACCAAAAAAATTTAGAGATCAACTCTTGGTCATCCACCCTTTTCGATTGTTACCATTTTATTGAATAGCTATAATCTCAATTATTATAACCTAATTTGTCCTGACATTCAGGTTTGTGCTTACATCCACTCTGAATTTAAATTTTCAATCACAACAAAACGTAGTTGAAGGATTTGACAGGAGCACAAAGAAACAAACCAAATCCGGTGAAGAATTCTCCTCTCAACTAAAATGAGCAATTGGATAAATGAATCAAGTTTTATGTCAAGAGATTAAAAAAATGGCCGTCCAACTGTAGTGTGCTGCCAAACAAACTAGATGTATGCATATGCTATCTTCAACAGTCAAAAGGATGTCCTCAGTGCTGCATACACTATAATTAAAAGCCAAGATATGCCATTTTCTATACTGTGAAGTCTGTTTTGGGCCTTCTGGCAACTATTTCAAATGCCAATTCAAAAATCAAATTATTCTAAGCAATAGAATTAAGAACATTCTTGAGGAACTAGTTTCGCCAACTCTAACCAGTCCTATGTTGCACAAGAACAAAATCAAATTCCTCTGACTTTAAACAAAGCGATAAAAATATACAAAATTGGAATGAAGCTTGCACAATCAACTTAAGTGAAAAAGACAATCCACAATGCAAATGAAAACTTAAAATATCGACATACTTCCCTTTTAATTAGCTCTCCTTAAACAATATGCGAAATAGAAGAGAGCAAGAAATTACAAGAATATACTGCTATTATAAATGGAGAACTTCTCTTGGATGTAAAAGGTAAGAGCACCAAATGAACCCACAAAGGCTCTGGATTCAGTAATAAGGGTAAAATGAATGCAGGATTGAAACTATTATACACTCTAAGTAAAGTTTTACAGATCTAGTTAGATTTTAACCTAGCGTACACTGTAGTTGCCTGGCTTTGCCTCGAATTTAAACAGAAATGTTATGCCGCTTGTTATATAAAAAAATGAATAAATATGAGAGAGCCCCCAATTTTATCAGGTTTTGCAAAGCAGTCTTGACATTAGGAAACTTTTTCATTGAGAATGGCAGCATGATTTAAATAGCACCTGCATTTTGGCAGGGTTTAGTTCGTCTGTTTACTGAGATATTTCCAGGAAGACATGCTGCAGGTGGTCTTTCTCCAGAGAAACAATCCTTCTCAACAAAAAGTTTAATAACTGTGTCAGCTGAAACAGTGCATGATTGACGTACTTCCATTAAACTGTGTTCCAGCACCTCTTCAATCCAATTCTCAAACCTCTTCATTCCATCAGGGTTGAACCAAACAGAAGCAAGGATCTGCTCCAGAGCTTTTACATCAATCTCCATTAATCCTTCAGCTCCAATTATACTGAAGAACTTTGAACTAATGGACTCAACAATTTTATCTGCAAGACTTTCAAAATCATAAGGCTTAAAAACTACTCTCTCATCGGCTAAATCAGAAAGCTCCTTGAAAAGTTCGCTGGCAAATTTGACTCCCTGCTCAACTGTCAGGTCACTTGAGTCACGAGATCCTTGGCATGCTTCAGTAGGTCCTTGACTAACAGAAAAGTCTGCTGCATCATTCTCCTCTACAGAGAGGTTCAAGTCCAAGCATACCAAAGGTTCTTTAATTATCTTCTTGACATTCCCTCCACAATCATTTTGAGCTGGTTCATTTTTCATCCAATCAGCTTTCCGTTTGCCTCTCAAACCCAAGCCTAAAGGCAGAGGTTCATTATTCTTATTTTTTGACTCTTGAGAGAAATTAGTAACAGAAACTCTCTGACATTTGCTGATTAGAACTTCAAATCGGGCACTGTCAACCAAAAGCTGCATTGGCCATCCAGAAGCTATTGCAAGTTTTTCTTCAGAAAAACGTACATCTTGCTTTGCTGACTCCTGGTCTTTCTCCGTCCTTGAACTTGTCATGATGAAAATCGCATTACCAACACTAACTTCTCTTCCATGTGAATCTGATAACCTCCCTTTATCCATTGCCTGAATCAAGCTGCCATGAATCAAAGAATCAGCTTGATCTACATCTTCCAAAAGAACAACAGAGAAGGGGTTCTGTCTAACTG